>RCUC01158805.1:0-45244 GCA_003697995.1 Taxidea taxus jeffersonii
AACAGGCAGCAAAAATTTGCTGAGGGTGCTTGAGCGAGGTTCAGACAAAACAAAATGTTTTACAAAGATGACTCTGGAAATGAAGAACAGGCTGCCCACAGGTAGAGGCTGAAAGGGCGGGGACTCAGAAAGCATCTACTGGCACAGTCCAAACAAGGAGGGAAGCCTTTGTATCTGTGACTACTCTTCACTAACTGATGAAACTACTGGCCCAAGGAAGGGAAAACCAGGTAAGATCTGGTTCTGTCCTGCTGGACATTTCCACTGGGTATTCGAGAAGAACTTCAAAATCAACAAGCCTAAAACTGAATTCACCAGTTTTCCTGACCATATTCCCATCTCTAAATGCGCCGTCCCAAGGCCCAAGGCCTGACCTCACAGGAATCCCTGCCCACTATTCCTGCTCTATAAATGCAACTTGATTTTTTCCTGCTTTCCTTTTCCTTTGTCTTCTCTCACCAACCACACCCTACTTCAGACCTATCTGGAGTGTTCTGGTACAGACCAGCCAGCATGTACCAGCCAGCACGATGCATGCATGTGGGGAAGACGTCCACAGTGCTCTCTATTTAACACTCTCTTTCTCTTGAGGAATTTCATGTCACCTGCTCTATGAGGGACTATCTACCATAGTTCTGACTTAATCCCTGTCTTTGGCTTGGGCTTCAGATCTGGCACATAGGCTGGCCCCCTTGTTTACAGGGATGGGCCTAATGGTAGATACCTGACCCAGACAGTGCCTACAACAGGTCTTCCCTGAGGATGACTGGATGAGTCATGGCCAAAAGCGATAATTCCTGTAACCTGAGCTATCCGATGCCTGTTGGGAGGGGCCAAGGGTCTCTTTTCTCCTCCAGCCTAAAGGTGAGAGAACCACTGCCAAGTCTAGGCAGAGAGGAAAGGAAAAATGAAACAAGTAAGGGATGGGAGAAGCAGCATCTGAGCCCCCTGACCTAGCTACCCTGGGCTTCCCACGGAACCAATACATTTCTATTCTGCTTACTTATGGTTAGAATTAGAAAGAGTCCCACAATACCTACTTTCCAACCATTTCCCACCATGGCCCCACCATGTTTCAGCCAAACTTGATTTTCCTGTTTCTGGGAAACATCCTAAGCTTGGTTTAGGCAATTTTCTCAAACGAGAATGTCTCTTCTCTATATTTTTACACCTGTCAAATTTCTACCCACTAATCAAGCTCAACTTAGTAAGTAACACGTGAGTGCTGTATGAGGAATGTTCATTTTAGTGCTATCTAAAATAGGGAAAAAATAAATGCAAATGCTTACTAACACTGAATTATTTAAATGCTGGATTTATTTCATATAAGTGGAAATTATCCAAACATTACCATGATGATGTAGAAATGTACAATTTTATAAGAAATGATATTTTTGATACATTCAGTAAATAAATCAGGCTCCAAAACGGTCTTTACTGTATGAGCCATAATTGTGTAACGATAGGAGAGAAACAAACCAACCAAAAGGAAATGGGCAGAACAGACCTATCCTACAACCCCAGGAAAGTGTTTATGTGCTGTTTTGCCAGCAGAGGGAGTCCATGAGCAGCTCAGAAGTTAATTTAGTGCAGCCAGAAAGATGCACATTACAGAACGGTAACCCATTAGATGACTCACGTTATTGCAAATAAAAATGGGGTAAGTAAAAATGACTATAAAGAATATTAAGTTTCTACGTGCCTATTAATATTTCACTCAAATATGCCTGGGCAGGTTCTCCCTAATTTTAAGGGATATTTAAGGGAGAGCCTGATGTAAAAGCTCTGGGACACATACAACAATTCACTTGGAGGGGCCTTGCAGGGCACACAGACAGATGATGTCATCACCAGTAGGATAGGCAGGTCATGATACCAGACACTGTGGATGTGTCACAGTAACACCGCAGGCAGCTAGAAGGAGCTCCAGCTGGCCAAATATATGACAATTTCATCACTGATAGAATTAAGGGTAAGAGTGGATTATAAATCACTGGAAAGAGAAATCCAGGAGTCCATATGTGATGCTTGACTTTGTGTGTCATTCCAACTGGGCCACAAAATACCCAGAGATTTGGTTAAACACTGTTGTAGGTGTGCCAGCAAGGGAGTTTGTGGATGAGAGTAACACTGGAATCGGTAGATACAGAGTAAAGCAGATTGCCCTCCCCAACACGGAAGTGCCTCATCCAGTCTGTCGAAGGTCTACCCCAAAAGGAAAAAGAAATTCTACGAAGGACATTACTGCCTCAGTTAGAAAAACTGGAACGCAAAGGAGGACTCGATCAAACTATTTTATCAATATCAAATTTACTGAAGTTGAAACTGTCCTGGGGTTATTTAAGAGAATATCTCTAATTCTTGGGAAATACAAACCGAAAAGATTTAGGAGTAAAGGGCCATGATGCATGCAACTTTCTCTCAAATGATTCAGAAATTATCCTGTGTGTGTACACATACGTACAAAAGGAATAATAAAGCAGATGGGGTAACATGTTAACAGTGAATGAATATGCATAGAACATGCAACTGTTGGGGGCGCCTGGATGGCTCAGTGGATTAAGCCTCTGCCTTCGGCTCAGGTCATGATCTCAGGGTCCTGGGATCCAGCCCCGCATCGGGCTCTCTGCTCAGCAGGGAGCCTGCTTCCCACCCCCTCTGCCTACTTGTGATCTCTGTCAAATAAATAAATAAAATCTTAAAAAAAAAAAAAAAGAACATGCAACTCTTGGTTTTACCATTCTTATTCTCGCAACCTTTCTGCAGCTTTGAAAAAAATTTTTTTTTAATGACTGAGAAGAACTCTGCATAGGATTAAGTAGCCTTGAGGGGGCTGAAGAGGAAAGGAGCAGCGCCTTTCTCGCAACAGTGTAAGGGCAGGTGGCATATCGGGATGTAGTGATGGTCACAGATTAGCTATCCAGGCCCATCCCGGTTCCTGGCCACTTCAGAGAACTGGAAGGACTGTCTCCACCTTTCACAGAAGCAGCTGCTGAGGGACCCTCTCCCATACAAAAAGTCTCACTGTCGCATCCTCACAGGTCACATCTTTCCTGAGGAAGGCCCAAAGGACCTCCCTCCACAGCCAGTACAGGGAGGAGGGAGATCACAAGGAGGGGAAGGAGTGTTAGGGAACACCACCTTCATGCCCCGATTAGCACCACCTAAGCAAATCTGGATCCAAAAACACAAAGAGTACCATGAACCAAGAACAAAAAAAGTACTTAGTTTTAAAATATAAAACTCAATTTAAAATCACAAGTGTAGATGTTCCATTATTTACATACTTTCTCAAGTAAGCCTCAAACACCTCTGCAAGGGAGGTGTTATGTATGGACTATGCCCATTTTTCTGATGGGAAACAAAGCAAAGAGAGTTTTGTGAACATCCGAACCCACGTAAAACTATTCGGTGAGGGGCGCCTGGGTGGCTCAGTGGGTTGAATCCTCTGCCTTTGGCTCAGGTCATGATCCCAAGGTCCTGGTATGGAGCCCCGAGTCAGGCTCTCTGCTCAGCAGGGAGCCTGCTTCCTCCTCTCTCTCTGCCTGCCTCTCTGCCTACCTGTGATCTCTATCAAACAAATAAATAAAATCTTAAAAAAAAAAAAAAACACAAAACTATTCGGTGAAGTAGCTGGAATTGGCAAAGAGATGATCGGCCTCCAAAGCCTGGGTCCTTCCTGTAGCAGGAAGAAGCTGGTTAAGCACCAGACGTTGAGCCAAGACATGACATTCAAATGACCTGAGGATCTAATTACCAAGCAGAGTCCGTGTAACTAACGGGCTCCAGGTGATGGAGCTTCCAGCACATGCAATATGAGAAGTATGTATCTGGTCATTCACACGACCAGGCACATGTGTTTGGTCTTCAGACACAGTTCCTGAAAATGCTTCAGAAGGAGCCATAAAGATGAAGTGGGCATCTCTCATTATTAAGGAAGGTGACTTTAGGACCCCACCCAAGGGGAGCGGCCAGTTGACAAAAAGAGCCAGTCATGTGATTAGAGGGCTGGACCTTTCAGTCCCACCCACCACCCCCAACCACGCCCACTGGGAAGGGCGGAGGAGCTGCAGGTTGAGTCAGATAAGGGCAGCCTTACTCAATCCTGATTACGGCAAATAAGCTTCCGTAAAAACCCGAAAGGACCTGACTCAGTGGCTCAGAAAGCTTCCAGGCTGGTGAACGCACAGATTTGAGGAGAGTGCCACATTCTGAGAGAGCGTGGCAGCTCCATGCCCTTCTCACATACCTCACCCTATTTATCTCATTATCGAACTGGTGAGTCATATCCTTTATCATGTTCTTTAATAAGCTGGTAAATGTGTTTCCCTGTGCTTTGTAAGCTGCTCTAGCACATTATTCCAACCTAAGGAGGAGGTCAATGGAACCTCCAATGTCAGGTAGAAGGCCAGGTCAGACAAACAGGTAACAGCCTGGGGCTTGAAACTGATATCTAAAAGGGGTGGGAGAAGGTTGGAGGGACTGGAGTGACCTATCTCTGGGTAGACAGCGTCCGAATGGACTTGAACTCCTGGATACCCTGCTGGCATGTTTGAGAACTGCTCGGTAGTGGGTGTGGGGAACCTAACCCCCACACCGGAAGAGGGAACCCAAAAAGCTCACAGGACCACACTCTCGGAGTAACAGTGTGGGAGGAGCTGAACTTAAATGGCAGGCTGAGGAATGTGAATGTGATTTTCTGTAACAATAAAACAACTATCGGTTTGCATTTATTTCATCCTTACAGCCCCGTGGGGTGGGAACTCTCCCATTTCCAGATGAGTGAATGTAGGGAACTGAGAAATGAGAGACAGTGCCCTCAAGTCCCCTAGCAGTAATCCCCCTCACACTGCATCAAAGCAACGGGGAGCCGTCTCCAGTTATTAGCAAATGGGAGGGAGAGGGTCAGAGCTGTACTTTTAGGTCATTCCTGCCCCTATATGAAGATGGAATACAGAGGGGAGATGGGAAATCGGTGAGACCATTGGCAACACCAAGGGTGTTAGGAACTGAATTCTGTCCTACACAAATTTCATTATGTTCAAGCCCTAACCTCCAATGTGACTATATCTTGGATATAGGGCCTTTAAGGAACTAATTAAGGTTAAATGGAGTCATAGGGCCCAATCCAAAAGGAATAGTATCCTTACAAGAAGAGGCCAAGACACCAGGAAAGCTCAGACGCACAGAGGAAAGGCCATATAAGGCCACAGCAAGAAGACAGCCGTCTGCAAGCCCAAGAGAGAGACCTCACCAGAATTAACTTTGCTGGCACCTTCATCTTGGACTTCCAGTCTCTAGCGAGAAAAGAAATTTCTGCTGTTTAAGCCACCCCGTCGGAGGTGATCTGCTATGGCAGCCTGAACAAGGACAAAGGGAATGTTCCCGGGAACGACAGTGGGAACAGAAAAGGAGAGACACACTGCAAGACACCACAGAGGGATCATCTACAGGTACGGCGACCCAACTGGATGCCTGGGGCGCAAAGGAAAAGACCCAACTGGGCAACTCCCCAGCAGGAGTTGTGAAAGTTGGGGGCTGTATTAAGAGGATGACAAAAGAGGAGCCATGGAAGGCGGGTGGGGTGCTCTAGATGACCAGAGAATGAGTTCCATTGGGGCAGCTTGGTTTATATTGCTCAGGAGATTTCTGAAGGTAAACCCTTGGATTCTGGGGCTCAGAAAAAGTTCAGGGCTAAAGAGATCCACGTGGGAATCCCTAGGACTGTTAAGAAAAGCCCAAGAGAAGAGCAGTCCTATGAAAGAAAGAAAAAGAAAGGCAGGAACAGTAGGAAGTAAGGAAGTAGGAAGCAGGTCAAAGAGGCTGTAAAGGGCAGGAAATGCCTTTTGATGACGGCGATGGTGATGATGGTGATGATGGTGGTGGTGGTGGCAGAAATAACAGTTACGACTCATCCCTAGAAAACTTTGACTATGTGCTAGACATTCTTCTTTGCCCTTCCTACCAACCCTATGGGGCAGGGTTTTTTTCCTTGACGAAAACTAAGGCACACAGAAGTTAACTAACTCCCCTAGGCACATAGCTAGTCAGTGGTGAAGGTCGGTTTTGAACCTGGGAGGTCTGGCTCTAATGCTCTGTAGAAGCAAAAACCATGGAAGAGAAACCCAAGTGACCAACATCACAGGGACAACAGGAGGAAAGAAAGAGGACAAGACCAAATGCTACAGAGACTGACAAAGAAGCCACTGGACCTGGGTGTCCTAGGGATTACTTTAAGGAAATTTTAGCCAGAGTGATAGTGGCAGTAGAGGCCAGTGGAGGGAAAAGAAGGATGGAACTCTGAAAAGACAAGGTAGGGCTTGTGTGTTTGTAGTGTTTGTGATGGAGAGATCCGGAGGCAGCTCAGGGACTGGTCCCCAGGGGAGGCGTGGGGGGTGGGGGAGTGGGGCTTCAATTCTAAATGGAATCCTTCTGACTTTCTTCCACAAATGCTAGCCCTTGGTGGGGGGGGGGGGGTGTCACCCCTCAGATTAGAAACCACAGGAGAATTTTAGGAAATATTCCCCTATGGAAATGCCATTACTCTCTCCAACTTTACTTTTTTAGCCCAAGAGAAGAAAAGTCCATTTTAGCACAGTATAAGAAAACACCATCCTCTCTAGGACCCCTTCTCCAGAAGAAAAATGCATAAATTAGCAAACAACCTTCAAATTACTGAGACCTAAATGCAAATACTCTAAGTGATAAAGGAGTTCTGATAAAGTACAAAGCCATGTACTTGACCCACTGACTTGCAAAGAAATTCTCATGCGGCAGGAGCTAATATTTTGGATGAACATTTTCCTACTCTCTCAAAATAATTGAAATTGAAGTTCATGTCCAACAGAAAAGCCAGGGACCTTTTTTTTCTTCCTAAAAAATGTTTTTTGACATATTAAAAGAGCAAGAGTTATGGGGCGCCTGGGTGGCTCAGTCATTAAGCGTCTGCCTTCAGCTCAGGTCATGATCCCAGGGTCCTGGGATTGAGGCCTGCATCGGGCTCCGTGCTCAGCAGGAAGCCTGCTTTTCTCTCTCCCACTCCTCCTGCTTCTGTTCCCTCTCTCTGTGTCTCTCTCTGTGAAATAAATAAAATCTTTAAAAAAAGAGAGAGAGAGCAAGAGTTACACTTATAATGAGAGTGAGACTCCGTTTCTTCTCTCAACATATGTTCTGGGTGAGCCCCTCACTGAGAACACCACAACCTGTTGAGAAATCTCAAGAATGCCTGAATTTTCTATCACCAAGGAGTCAGAAATCGGACTCCAAAATATACAAAAAGGTCTCACTCTTTCAATGAGGTCATCTCTCATCCATTCAGGACATGTTGCTGCCACCACTGTCCTCAGACTGAAGAGGGTTCATTACTAGCACACCAGGAAACAACGGAAAATAGCTCAACATGTATCATGTACCCAGGTAATTCATTTCCAACATACAGACTTTTTACTTTATAAATACAGTTTGAGTTCAAGTTTGATGGCCCCTCACAATGATGAGTGGTTTCTCTGATTACAGGCTCACGTAAAAGGTCTCCAACCAGAGCCTCTCAAACTTTAGTATGTTCACAAACTACCGGGGGACCATGTTAAGTGACAGATTCTGATTTAGGAGGTCTGGGTGGGGTCTGAGACTCTGCCCTTTGGACAACCTTGGGTGTTTACTGAAGCCTGCTTTAAATACCAGCTGCTAACTGGGCCTTAGGATAAAAGATTGGACAAATTCTAAATATCTGTCACTCTACATGGCCTTAGCACTTTCCAAATATATATTTTTTAAATATAAGAGACTGTGGAGCCAAAGGGGTTTTGCTTTTTGGTGTTGATTTCTGTTTTCCTGCTATTCTAACAGTGCACAAAGCAAGCCAGTTTGGACAGAAGACAAATGGGATATGTCACGGCAGGGTGTACACCTCCCGGGCCTTTTCAAGAGGATAATTACTTCGAGTTTGGAATTAGGATAGTATAACCAGTCTAGAACAATGGCTCAGTAATAAGGGAATGAAAGGCCATTCCATCGAAGAGTAAGTACTAAGGATGTATTTAAGAGCACGGTGGTCGCTATGATCAGAGTATTGGAAGATAAAGAGGTTTTGCGCCCAAGCTACATGTTTCCAATTTGCTGACAGAGTTTAAAGAGAGCTCTGCAGGGGTCTATAAACACAACCAACTGTCAGAACCCTAAAACAAATAAATGAACAGGTGGATCAAATTTTAATTTGGAAAAACTTCCACAATGCTTACACGGCTGTTTTCAGCAACTACAGTCTCCAATGAAACACTTCTCCTTAAGGGAATGAGAGTTACTTGAGAACAGTAGGCACTTACTGAAAATTAATATTTGAGTATGAACTTCAATCATCAGCGAGCAGAGGCATACCAAGCATGCTCAAAATACCCTATCGCCAAGCCAGACATTTAGGCAGCTGAGCCTGCTTCTGATTATAATAGGTTATAGTCAATTAGCTATGGCCAATGGATTAACCATTATAAAAGCCCCCAGCGGGAAAAAAAAAGCATACAGCATAAATATTGCCCATTTTTTTCCCTAAATTTTGTTACTAAGGAATAGTCTTATGCTAAAATGTATAGCATTTTTATCTGAACCTGCTAGTCTGGCTAATGCACGATATTGCATCTCTAATTACAAATTTCACATATTTCCTTTTTCAAGACAACAGTAGAATACCAATGCTACAGGTATACTCAAGGACAGCCCATTACCTTGAAACCAAATCAGTAACTAGAAGGCTTCGAAAGTAAGCCGGTCTTCTGATTAAAGACTGAGGGCCAAAGAGGGATTTTTTTTTTTTTTTTTAAGTTTCTCACTTACTAACAACCATTCTTACTATTGTTAAGGCTTCTTACTGACTCGGTTTTAGAAAAAGTCATTACCAAATAGGTATTTCTTAAAACAGCATATAATTTTATTTATTCCAATAAGCTCTCTTAGTGGTAAAAGGATAGGATAATCCAAGGTGCAATGGGAAAGGAGCATACAGTAGAAAAATGCTTCCCAAAGAAGTATCCAGAACTATGAAATCAGGCAATTTCTCTTCTATTGTCCCTGAAAGATCAAAATAATGAGCTATCTGTATGACTCAATAATTGTACTTAATACGGCTAAGACTGCTGACTAATCACTGAACAGATTTCCTTATTCCTGCACACACAGACAAGACTACATTCCCAACTTCCCCTACTGTTCGATGTGGCCATGTGACTCAGCTCCAGCCAAACGAAATGATATTTATCTAACATGGGGTCAGATAAATTATAATAAAGATTGCTGATAGCTACCAAGATTTGGAGGTCTTTACCACAGCAAAATTTAGAGGAAGATGACTGATAGAAATATTTTGCCAAATACAGCTTCAGATAATTTTTAAAGTTCCCCTTTTAAAATGACCATATCCCTGGATGAACAAGTTATAGAAAACACTATGTTGGCGGCACAGCAATCTGAGTATAATTAGTGCAGCAGAACTATATGCTTTTGGTGGACAGAAATCACAAATTTGTGTTACAGATTTTATCACAATAAAAAAAAGATCATATAATTTTAAGGGTTGAGACAATCATTCACACTTGAAATTACTACCAGAAAGACTAAAATAAGAAGTTCAAATTGGAGCAACTGAGGGGAAAGATGGGAGCATAGCTACCATGAGTGAGGAGTATTTAGACATCTTAATATTCATAAAAATCTTAATACTAATATTAATGCTTAGTATCAAGTACTAAATATCATAAATATTCTTTCCCGAGCGCACAATCAAGACCTCTGTGTCCATACTTGTTCAGAAAATGTTTCTAGTGAACAACAAGAAGCCCCTGGCAGAGGTAGGCTGGTTAGGCTGTCCCAGTAGGGAGGCCACAATGAGTGAGAGAACAGTCACAAGGGAACAAGAAGGCATCATCACCAGGCCAGTAACCCATTTCAGATCCTGCCATCATGTTCCCTAGTATTTATATGTATGAGTTGAAACCTTAGGTCCACACAAAAACCTGCACACAGATGGTCACAGAAGCTTTACTCATAACCACCAAACACTGTAAGCAATCAAGATGTCATCAGGTGAGTGGATAACCTAGTGCATCTAGACACTGGATCTAGACCCTGGACTATGACACAGCAACAAAAAGAAATGAGCTATTAAGCCATGAAAAGACACAGAGGAAACTTCAAGGCAGATTGCTTAGTGAAAAGATCCCGTCTGAAAAGGACTACATACTGTATGGTTCCAACTGTATCACATTCTGGAAAAGCCAGAACTAGGGACGCAATAAAAAGATCAGTGGTTGCCAGGGGTTCCAGAGGAGGCGGGGGTAACAGGCAGAGCACAGAGGATCTGCAGGGCACGGAGTGGACTCTGTAATGGTGGATACGTGACATTATGCATTTGCCCAAATCCACTGAAATGCACAACCCAAAGAGTGAGCCCTAAACTGTGGACTTTAGTTAGTAATAATGTACCAATGCAGTTTAATCAGAACCTATACCACACAAATGCAAGATGTTAATAATAAGGGAAACTAGAAGGGAAGGCGGATATGGGGACTCTGTACTATCTGCTCAATTTCTGTAAACCTACGACTGTACTACAAAAATCATCTGTTACTTTAAATTAAAACAACAACAACAACAAACATGTTTTATTTACTTTGCTATTCTGCCCAGGGGAGAACACCCAGGGCACTGAAACTCACCTGCTTGGACTGTCATCAAGGTTTCAAAAGTATCTTGAGGACCACCACACAAAGCACACTTATTTATAGTTTCCAGGGCAGGTCTGAGCTCATGATGCAAGAAGTGACTTAATTACCAAACTCCATTATTAATGCAAAGTAAACAATCACCTGAGCAGTCTAGTTAAATTCCTCCCATATATTTAAAAAAACCAAATAGTGGTTTGAGTATCAGCTTCCTAGCCAAAGAGGCTACAAATGTATGGTGTACTTGCATTTTCAAAGAATCCCCTACCACAGGTGAAGGTGGCTCGCAAATTAGCTAGTAGTCTAACATCTAAACAGAAACAGAATTACTTCAGTACAGAAGTAAGACACCAAGTTTGAGGCCCACACTTGACCCTCAGTCTTTCTCTCTTGGCAAAATTCAGTAAAAACAGCCAAGCAAGATGTCAGACCCATCACAGCCCAAAGATACAATTAATACCAGCAGCCCTTGTAGATTTTTGTGGGTTTCTAAGGAGGCAAGCAAGGCCCCAGCATCTCCAATAAGTGGAGTTCTAAACTTTTAACCAGCATGTTGATCAAAACAGAGAGCAATTCCAATTTAGAGTCTCCTCCGTAAGAGGATTTGATTTAGCGAAATAATCCTCGGGAGGAATCTGACCTTGGAGTTTTGAGAAGCAGAAATCAAAGGCAGTAAGCGTACGGGGCGCGATGACACACAGACACCAGCTCAGAAAAGACCAGACACCATGGTAACACTCTCTCAACTGGAAGATGACTGCTTTAAATAAGCGGATCCGCACTCTGATGGTTTTTCTCTGCCACATTCTCTTCCTTCTTAACAAAAACAGAAACACTGTTCCAACTGACTTCTCTTTATAGAGTTTACTCTGCTGCTTCAGAACTAGCAGAGGGAGAAAAGCAGGGAGACAGCACTTCCAGCTAAAAACTAATAGAGTTGCTACAACAGAAACTACAAGCCGCTTCACGGAGAAACTCTCCAAACCAGGGCTCCTTCGGGCTGCTGGGGACAGGACGGTTCCCCAGGTGGCACCTCAGAAATGAGCAAGAGTCACCTCCTCCCGGCCAGCTTAGCTGTCTACTGGGTGCTGTGCTGAGTACTAAGTGCTATGCTTTGTATTCTATGTATCTTAGCACCAGGAAGCCAGTCAACAACATATTTAGTGAGGAGATAGGGAGAAGGCAGAGATGATCTAGACAACAAATGAGCACAAAATAGAAATAAATTAGGCAACCATGTGTTGAAATACATGTGTGTGAATGTGTGCATGACAGCTGAGGGCTCCGAGATGTTGGGAAGGAAGGCACATCTTCAGAACTTCAGACTAAAAACTATCTAAGGCTTTTAAACAAATGATTCCAAAATTCAGCAGCTTAAAAAAAACAACCGTGTATTATGTCACAGTTCGGGAAGGCTGGGTGTCAGGGAGCAGCAGAGCTGGGTGTTTCTAACTCCGGGTGTCTCACGATATTGCAGGCAAGGCCTCGGCCAGGGCTATAAGCTCCGAGGCCTTAAGGGGCTGGAGGTAGCCACACAAATGCAGCAGACCGTAAAGTGTGTATTTTCAAGAGAAGAAGGCTGAATATAACTGGAAGATGATGTTATAGAAGGCGGAAGTGCTCTGGAGTCAGGCAGAGGGGGGCCATTAATCACAATTCCACAGCTCACTGGCTGTCTCCCCTTTGACAAGTTTCTTCGTCAGCATAAACCTCAGTTTTTCTCATCTGTAAAGTGGGCTAATACCTACCTCTCTCCACAGGGCTGTTGCAAACAGCCTATAACATGCTTAGCATAGGCACCCAGTAAACAATGGCATTTGTTGCTAATAAAGCACTCTATCTGGAAAATTAAAACATTAATTGACTCATATTCCAACAAAAATCACCACACATTATTACCATAGCTTTGGAAGTATTAACACTATATCCTCTAGAACATGGACAAATGAGCCGCCCAAGGTGACTACGGAAGATGGAGATTACAACTGGCCTCACCTTCAGAGATTACAATTCAGCAGAAACAAAAACAATTGTATCTAAAACTAAATGCTTACAATGTGACAAGCGGTGTTCTAAATGCGTCACATAAATTAATGTATTTGATCTCCCCAGCACTATGAGATAGATATTGTCATTACCATGATCATTATTCCCATTTTACAGATTAGGAAACTGAGGCACAGAAAGGTTATCTATCTTGCCCAAGATCACTGAGCCAAGTAAGAGACATATTTAGGATTTGAACCCAAACAGACTATCCCAAGCTTCCGTTCTTAACCATGATCCTATCTTCAAGGTCAGTCTAGGGTAGGGCCCAGGCATCCACATTTTTAACTTATATCCCAAGTGAATCTGATATGGATAGTTCATGAATACACTTAAAAAAAACACTGGACCGGGGCACCTGGGTGGCTCAGTGGGTTAAAGCCTCTGCCTTCGGTTCAGGTCATGATCTCAGGGTCCTGGGATTGAGCACCACATCGGGCTCTCTGCTTGCAGGGAGCCTGCTTCCTCCTCTCTCTCTGCCTCCCTCTCTGCTTACTTCCGCTCTCCGTCTGTCAAATAAATAAATAAATAAATAAACTCTTAAAAAAAAAAAACACACTGGACTGTTGGTAGTAAAGATCAGTGTACAGAAACTATATAAATCCTTAAAAAAAAAAAGTAGAGCTTATCAGGCTAGTTAACCACTAGATTTCTTTGCTAAAGGACAAGGATACACAACCAAGTGGAAAAGTACTTCCGCTTCCAACTAAAGCATGGAATCAGTCTATACAGGTGGTCTTCCTGTCTCCAGACTCTCCAACCCTTCTCTGCATTCAGTGCCAAAGAACCTGGCTTCCTAGATTGTTCTCCTTAATGAAGTACCAGATTCTATCATGTACCACCTTCTCACTGAAGCCTACCTTGACTACCCATTTGAAATCACCTCTATGCTCTTTCCCACCCCTCCCACACACACACAGAACAACACTCCTTGATTCTGCTCTATTTAATGCTTCAAGAGCAAACATTAACCAACACACTATATAACATACTTACTACGCATAATAAGTATTGATTATCTTCCACCACTAGAACATAACTTACATAGGAGGAATGATTTTTCTCATTTGGTTTATTTTGCACATTAATATATCCCTAAGTGCCTGGAACAGTGCCTGACACAAACGAGTACTTATTAAATGAACTCTGAACCTTTCAGTAGCTCCCCAATGGTTATCAAATAAAGTCCAAGCATCCTCTCAAGAATTCTGGACACTAACTGACCTTTCCCCATCCTTAATCCTCTTAAATCAGACCCAGAAATCCAGGGAATCAGCATTTGTCTTTGTTCATTTGTTGTCTTTGTTCATATACCCTTGGTTCCAGGAATGCCTTGCCCTACACTACACCTTCATCCTTCAACATCACACATGGTTCAGCCATTCTCCAAGGCCTCTGAAGTAGTGTCTTTTTCAAACATTTCCCTGAATTCATGGCATAACAAGTTCCACTCCAAGGAGACAATTTCTGGATATTCTATTAATCTATCTGCAGAGAAAAGACCTATGGACTAATTCCCATACTATGTCCCAACATCACAACCTGATTACCTGGCTGACACTGTTTTTTCCATTCTCTATAAATTTTTACAATAAAACCCATCAACTGAAGTAAACCAAGCATATCTGTTTCTTTAAGCCTAACAGTGCCTAATAACACAGGAGGCAGCAACGAACAGTAGTTAAGGACATGAACTTGATACAAGCCACAACCAGAAAGGAAAAGGTAGATAAATCTAACCACACAAAAATACAGAACTTCTACAGAACAAAAATATCCAACGAGGCTAAAGGAAACTATGACCAGGGAAAACATATTTAGAGGACATTTCACAAAGTCTAATTTCCTTAATGTAACAAAACATTTGTTAAGATCAATAACCCAATAAAAAAAGAGTAATGGATATAAAATTAGTTCTAGATAAATATAAATAGCCAGTACATGAAAAAAATCCTTAATCTCATTAACGAGTATAAATCAAAATAAGACAAAAATGTTCACAAATCATAGGAGCAAATATTAAAAAGTTACATTGTTTTCAGTGCTGGCAAGACTCTAAAACAACTCTTAATATGCACTACTGCAAACTCAGTGAGATCTGTTAATAACTAATATTGATCATAACAAACACGACGTCCCTTTTACCCAGCAAATCAACTACTAAAAATTTCCCCTCAGACACACAGTATCACCAAAAATACACCAAAATATAGTTAAAAAATACTGCTTAAGTAGTATTAAGTAGGCATTATTTATAAATGTTATTGGTCATAAACATTTTATGGAATACTGTGTGATTGTTAAAAGTGAACTCAATCTTCTTAAATTTCTAAAACATAAAGCTTAAAAAAGCAAGGCAGAACTAAAATGAGGAATGAAAGAAGGTCATTATAACCAACAATAAAAATAAAAAGAATTATAAAGGATCCTCTGAACAATGATATACCAACAAATTGGAGAACTTAGATGAAATGAACAAATACCGGGAAGGACTCAAAATCATCAAACTGATTAAGAAGCATAAGTTTCTTAGAAGAAATATAGACATAAATCTACAGAGCCTTGGATTAGGCAATGGTTTCTTAGATATGATACCAGAAGTGTAAGCAAAAAAAAAGAAAAGATAAATCCAAATAAAAAATAAAAACTTTTTATACTTCAAGAACATACTATGTGAAAGTGAAAATCCAACCCACAGAATGGTTAGAAATATTTGAAAATCATGTATCTGATAAAGGATTTGTATCTAGAATATATAAAAACCTCTCACAACTCAATGAGAAAACAACCCAATTTTTAAAAATGGACGAAGGATCTGAATAAAAACACTTTTCCAAAGAAGATATACAAATAGCCAGTAAGTACAGAAAAAAGTCAACATCATTAGCCATCAGTGAAATGAAAATTGAAACCACAGTGAGATACCACTTCAAACCTACTAGAATGACTGTAATCAAAAAGACAGTACTAAGTAGTGTTGTGAGAATATGGGGAAACTAGATTCTTCATACAGTGCTGGTAGGAATGTAAAATAGTGCAGTCACTTAAGCAGTCTAGCCGTTTCTCAAATGTTAAACAGTGAGTTACCAGATGACTGGGCAATTGCAATCCTAGGTATATCCCCCAAAAGAAGTGAAAACATACATTCACACAAATATACAGGAGTACTCAAAACAGCCAAAAGTAGAACTAGCCCAAATGCTCATAAACTGATGAACTGATAAATAAAATGTGATATATCCCTATAGTGGAATATTATTTGACAATAAAGAAATTCAGTACTGATACATGCTATATCATGGATGCATCTTGAAAAGAGGCTAAGAGAAAAGAACCAGTGACAAAAGACCACATATGTATAAATCCATTTTTATGAAATGTCCAGAACAGGCAAATCTGTAGGAAGTAGGTTGTATCTGCTTATGGCTGGGGCAGGAGGGGTGAAGAGTCACTACTAATGGGTAGGAGGTATCTTTTGGGTTGATGTTCTAAAACTGATTGTGTTAGAGAATGCATACATGTATACTAAAAAAAAAACACTGAATTGTACACTAAATGAGTGAGTTGTATGATATGAGAATTTTATCCCAATGAAGTTGTTATAGGTTTTAAAAAGCAAGGTTTTAAAAAGCAAGAATACTATATAGTACATAGAGTATGATCCATTTGTATACATTTTTACCCACGGCAAGTGTGTTTGCTGAACAGGGACAGAAATTTTCTAGGGAAAAAGTCAAGAAACATAAGATTAACAAATCACCATCAGACTCTGGAGAATTAACTAAAGAAAGAAGAATTTCAGTTTTTATTTTATCCCTGCTTTTCACTGAAAATTCATTTTATACCATATAAAAGAAAATGTAAACTTTTTAAACTTAAAAGAGTACGAGTTTTGTATGATAATTAAAACTACACAATATGGGGCACCTGGGTGGCCCAGTGGGTTAAAGCCTCTGCCTTCGGCTCAGGTCATGATCCCAGGATCCTGGGATCAAGCCCCGCGTCGGGCTCTCTGCTCGGTGGAGAGCCTGCTTCCTCCTCTCCCTCTCTGCGTGCCTCTCTGCCTACTTGTGATCTGTCTGTCAAATAAATAAATAAAATCTTAAAAAAAAAAAAAACTACACAATATGGGGATAAAGAATAAACATACAGATCAATGAAAAAACTGAAGTCCAGAAACATATCTCTGTACACAAAGGAATTTAATATAGGACAATAGTACAGCAGAGAAAAGATAAACTGTTCCTTAACTCACACCAGAAATTCCGGATGAAATATGCCCAATAAAAATGTTAGAAAAACTGCAGGGGGTAACACTCTACCATATAACCATAAACTATTTTCATAGTAAGTGATGGCTTCTCTAAGATAAAAAATCCAGAAGTTACTAAAAGACTGACAAATTTGGGGACGCCTGGGTGGCTCAGTTGGTTAAGCGGCTGCCTTCGGCTCAGGTCATGATCCCAGCGTCCTGGGATCGAGTCCCACATCGAGCTCCTTGCTCGGCAGGGACCCTGCTTCTCCCTCTGCCTCTGCCTGCCTCTCTGTCTGCCTGTGTTCTCTCTCTCTCTCTAATAAAATAAAAATTTTTTTTAAAAATCTTTAAAAAATAAATAAATAAAAGACTGACAAATTTGGTTACACACAAATTTAAACTCTGTTACGATAAAAGACAGTTAAGTTGAAAGACAAGTCACAGCCTGCAAGAAAATATTTACAACAGATGGAAGCTTACATACTTTGCATATACATATAATAACAATTCAACTGATGGTACCTTAACATAATAAAATTAAAATTAACTAAAAATTTTAACAAAATGGATGGACTGGATTACAGGTTTATTGTAAAAGTTATTGATGGGACTTAAATACAATATATGTATACAAGTGAAGTGCAGCTGTAATCTTAAAAATGGTTTGTACTGTTTTGTTTTTAAGACTTTATTTATTCATTTGACAGAGAGAGACAGTGAGAGAGGGAACACAAGCAAGGGGAGTGGGAGAGGGAGAAGCAGGCTTCCTGCTGGGCAGGAAGCCCAATGTGGAGCTCAATCCTAGGACCCTGGGATCATGACCTGAGCTGAAGGCAGATGCTTATCGACTGAGTCACCCAGGCACCCCAAATGGTTTGTATTTTTGTCAACACTGTCATCTGACCCTCTTCAGTGAGCAATATAAAACAAGGTTTATAATTATTTCAGCTAAAAAACTCAGAGAAATATTTTTCAATAAGCAGGTTTTCTTCAATAACCATATGCCTCACAACACAGAGATATACTCATGTGATGTTAAAAACAAAAAAATCTGCACTAAAAGAAACATTCAAATTTATGTTGGTTTGTTCTTCCTCTATCCACACAAATTTATGAATGTATCCGGCTAAGTACAAGATCATAACCAAGATAACTAAGATCAACATTCTTCTATTTCCCACTAAAAACAAATAATTAATTTAAAACCAAGTGCTCTTTGGGGCACCTTGGTGGTTCAGTCAGTTAAGCGTCCGACTCTTGGTTTCAGCTCAGGTCAAGACCTCAGGGTCGAGATCAGGCCCCGAGTCCGGCTCCACACTAGTCATGGAGCCTGCTGAGATTCTCACCCTCCCTGTGCCCCTCTCCTGCCCTCAATCTCTCTCTCACGAATGAATGAATGAATGAATGAATACTAAGTGTTATTTAAGGTAAACAGAGAAAAACTACCACTCTTTCACAGCCCTAGAAAAGGCAAGACATGAGGAGTCCCAAGTACACCTGAAATGACAGCTTCTCCTCTCCCTGCAGGGTAAGAGATCACATTATTCAACTCAATTCAAAGATGACAGTCACAGAGTGGAGGTTTAGAGTGGAGGTTTTGACTAAATGATTTTATAACGAGCTCTCAGAAAGTCTGGTTTACTCTTACTTAGTGCCATCATTAATCCTCATAAACACCTCACTGTAAAAACTAACAAGTACACTGTATAGAAGGAGCCAATGCCACAGAGACCAGCCGAACTAATCCCCTGAAACTTCAAAAGCCACAGGGAAGAATGCAATGTAACAATCTCCCCAGCCTGCTGAACTCTGTGTTTGTTACAAGGAGTTCCTACTGAGATTACATTTGCAGTATAAACTCCTGATTTTCTGGGCATCTGGGTGGCTCAGTGGGTTAAAGCCTCTGCCTTCGGCTCGGGTCATGATCCCGGGGTCCTGGGATCAAGCCCCACATCGGGCTCTCTGCTCGGCGGGTAGCCTGCTTCCTCCTCTCTCTCTGCCTGCCTCTCTGCCTACTTGTGATCTGTCTGTCAAATAAATAAGTAAAATCTTTAAAAAAAAATAAACTCCTGATTTACATTTCAAAATACACCAAGCCCAGACATAACCACTTATGTTGCTTAAAGACATTAAGTGTGCAACTGGTTGATCGCTTTTTGTCCCCTTTTAGATGGGCAGCCTGGTTTGCAGACAAGGCTCCAGTCTGACTTTATCCTTTTTTTTATTTATTTGAAAAATTTTCATTGGTTTCCAGCTGAGTTTGTAGAGCTATGGGTAATAAAACACAGTGGAAGGTTTTCTTTTCAATTATTAGTAATTACACAATTAAAAATAAAGGAATTAGGGTTTATCATTATTATTATTTCTACTTTACATATTCCCCTTGTGTATTAAAAACACTATCCCATGTAAGCCTTCAAAAAAAAAAAAATCCCTCGCCAATGATGTGTTATCATTACCATTTCACAGATGAGAAAACTGAAAATCAAATAAATTACTTCACTAACATCTCACGAGAGTTCTTTTACTAGGACTAGGCTTTCTCTAACTGCAACTCACTGCATCTCAAAATGAAACAGAAAACAAGATTAAACCAAGTTGGAGTGCACAGAAGGAATAAGGCATTGAATCGGAAGCAGGGTCAGGGCTGAACAAATGGCAATAAACAAGGCCATGACAGTTCTAAGGACAGTGAATTAGCTAGCTCAGAAAGTAAGGTTTAGGGAACCTTTGGGCTTTTGCCAAAAGCCCGTGAAGAGCAGGAGCAGGGGACAGGATTAAAAGGAAAGCAAGCACACACAAGCCAAGAGGGAGACCAGTCAGAAGACCACATAACATCCACATGAAGATGAGGACCTGAGCTAGGGAGCACCCCAGTGGTCTGTGAGAGAGAGAGAGAAGGCAAATGCTGAGAAATATTTAAGACCTAAAATTTGCAGCCCTTATTAGATGACCGCATGTAGAGAGAGAAAAAGAAAAAAAGACGCCTCTCAGGTTTCTAAACATAGAAAATTGGATGGATGGTGGTGCCACAAGAACATGGGAGGTTAAACAGCTCTGAAGAAAAATAAATTCCATTTTGGTCAAGTTCATGGGTTATCCAAGCAGATATGCTAAATGGGAAGGTGGAAACAAGATCCTGATACTGATGAGAATAACCAAGAAATCAGGAGCACAGAAAGGCAGCTGAACACTTGAAAAATTCTCTGAGAAGGAATATCCAAAGTGGCATGGAAATAGGTTTTTTTAAAGTTGTTATTTAAGGGGCGCCTGGGTGGCTCAGTGGGTTAAGCCTCTGCCTTCGGCTCATGTCATGATCCCAGGGTCCTGGGATCGAGCCCCGAAATGGGCTCTCCGCTCAGCAGGGAAACTGCTTCCCCTTCTCTCTCTGCCTGCCTCTCTGCCTACTTGTGATCTCTATCTCTGTCAAATAAATAAAATCTTTTAAAAAAATAAAGTTGTTATTTAAATTCCAGTTAGTTAACATACAGTGTAATATTAGTTCCAATATTAGTTGTAATATTGAAATTTTTTTCAATTTTGAAATATTCAATTTGAAATATTGAAAGTTTCAGGTGTCAGTGATTCAACACTTCCACACATCACCCAGTGCTCATCAAAGTGCCCCCCTTACTCCCCATCACCTGTTTCATCCATTTTCCCCTCGACCTCCTCTCCAGTAACCATCGGTTTGTACTATATAGCGAAGAGTCTGTTTCTTGATTTGCCTCTCCCTCTTCCTCCCTCTCTCTCTCTCTCTCCCCTTTGCTCAATTGTTTTGCAGAAACATGGATCTTTAAGGGATGGACAGAGAACCTAGAGGTTTTAAGCACTGGCCAAAGAGGTATGAGGAGGAACACAGGGAATGTTCAAAACCTGGAAAGAATGGGAACTGGGGTTTCACAACAAGGAATGGGCGACAGCGCCCAAAATACAACAGAAATACCCAGTCAGATAAGGAAGGAGCAATCAGCGGCAGGCAGGCGGGGACTGGTGCCATCAGCAACAGCACTTTAGCAAAGTGGTGAGAGTTAGTAAGCCTCATTACACGGTCTGAACATAACCAAAAGGTGAGGAGGGAAGACTTATCAGAGCTGCCCACTCTGGACAATCAAGCAGCAGATGGGGCAGCACCTAGACAGTACTAGAGAGGAACCGATGAGCAAAGAAGGGGTGATGAGCAAAGAACCGGCATGTTCCACAGGCTAAGGCAATGGTTCTCAACATCTGTCATTTTCAAGAGCTCCCCTGGCCATCCTAAGGTGCAACTGTATTAAGAACCACTGGACTCCTGGAGCGCCTGGTGGCTCCTTCGGCTGAGTGTCCAACTCTTGGTTTCAGCTCAGGTGATGATCTCAGGGCGGCAAGACTGAGACCCACGTAGGGCTCTACGCTTGTGTAGAGTCTGCAAGAGATTCTCTCTCTCCCTCTGCCCCTCCCCCCACTTGCACTCATTCTCTCTTTCAGGTAAATAAAAAAATTCTTAAAAGAAAAAAAAAAAACCTACTGGACTCAAGAGGTAACAGTTTATGAAGAATGGAAGAACAAAGACTCAAGAAAGAAGCTGAAATGGAACAAGAATGTGGAAGAGTACGGAGTCCCAGGTAAAAATGAAGAGGCAAATCCAGTGCAAATGGAAGGAAGACATAATCTTGGTGTTTATTTTTCCAAGTGGTTATTAATTAGCAGGCCAAAAGTTCTAGCAAATTTTAGTCTAAAAAAAATTAAGGCATTTCATCTAATCTCCAACGCTACTATGGTACCTATCCCAATTTTAGAGTCAATATAATACAGTATTTTTGTAAGTGTTCATTTCTTTTTTTTTTTTTTAATTTTCTACTTATTTATTTGAGAGAGAGCACGGGCAGGATGAGGGAGGGGAGAGAGGGTGAGGGAGAAGCAGACTCCCTGCTGAGCAGGGAGCCAACAGGGGTTTGACAACCTGACCTGAAGGTGATGCACCCAATATTTCTGCTTTTGAAGATAAAAGTTTATAATCTGCTTTTAAATTCTTTAGAACATTTTCATTTAAGACAGTGCATTAGGGGCGCCTGGGTGGCTCAGTGTTAAATAAATCTCTCTGTGTTATCTCTCTGTGTTAAATAAATAAATAACATCTTTAAAAAAAAAGAAATTGCATTTTTTTAAAAGATGTTATTTATTTATTTGACAGACAGAGATCACAAGTAGGTCTCTATCTCTCTGTGTTAAATAAATAAATAACATCTTTAAAAAAAATAAAATAAAAGAAATTGCATTTTTTTTAAAAGATGTTATTTATTTGACAGACAGAGATCACAAGCAGGCAGAGAGGCAGGCAGAGAGAGAGAGGAGGAAGCAGGCTCCCTGCCCAGCAGAGAGCCCGATGTGGGGCTCGATCCCAGGACCCTGAGATCATGACCTGAGCCGAAGGCAGAGGCTTTAACCCACTGAGCCACCCAGGTGCCCCAAGAAATTGTATTTTTTTTTTTTAAAAGATTTGATTTCTTTGAGAGAGAGAGACAGAGCATAAGCAGGGTGAGGGGCTGAGGGAGAAGCAGATTCCCCGCTGAGCAGGGAGCCTGATGGTAGGCTCAATCCCAGGACTCTCGGAGAGGTGAGGTAGGCAGAAGGAGAAGCAGGCTCTCTGCTGAGTCCCATGCGGGACTTGATCCCACGACTCTAGGATCATGACCTGAGCCAAAGGCAGACATTTAACTGAGCCACCCAGACATCCCCCCAAAAAGACTTTAAATAAAAGAACTCACAATTAGAAACCATTATCAACTAACCTACTTGATTCATCAGTTAACTATAAATTTAAAGAGTTTTTTTCGGTTCAACTTAAAACTGTTCAATACTTGTTAGTTCTCCAATTCCAACATGACGGTTTGGATGGTCTTTCTTTTTGTTTTTTGTCTTTTTGGCTTGAATGTTTTTGATAGATTATATTCCTCCTGCTTAATGCATGTTCACTTCATTTACATAGATTTTGGTAATTTGACAAATCATTTCATTAATGCATGAATAGAACTGTGAAATGAAATTGACAAAAAAATTGACAGAATGTCACTTAGTCAAAAATCTAATTACTTATAAACTAAGATATGTATGACAGCATGGATACAGAGCTCTTGGTTCTTTTTCTCAAATTCTGCAACTAAAATTCTCTACCTAAAAAATGGAGCCACGCTAGTCCTGAACACATATTTTATTCACATCAATTTCAATGTGCTGCAAACAAATTCATTAAAGGAGGGTCATCAATAATTAAAGATAAATTACTGGTTTCCATCAAGATAGCTAACTGCAGAAGCAAAGAAACGACAGCTGATTCAGTAATTATTGCTGGGGACAATGTGCTAGCCATTAGGAAAAGATACATCATAAAGCTTGATCCCTACCTCCATAACTCCTTACACTCAAAAATACTCCAGGTGGAAGAAATATTTGATTGTACATTTCTTCCATTTATTTCTTCCATTTATGAAAGAAATTATAGGTGGATTTTTTCCCCTCATTTTTAAAAATTAATCTTGGGAGTAGAAAGGACTTTCTAAAAATGACCAAAAACTCATTAGTCATAAGGGAAAAGATGTTACTTCATGAAGATTTAAAAATTTTATTTGGTAACAACTACCATAAACAAAGCCAAAAGTCAAATAACTAATGGACAGGTGTTTGGACTATGTGAGCCAGACGGCTAATTTCCTTTATATTAAAAAAAAAAAAGTACTTTGCGGTGCATGGGTGGCTCAGTGGGTTAAGCCTCTACCTTCGGCTCAGGTCATGGTCCCAGGGTCCTGGGATCGAGTCCCACATCTGGTTCTCTGCTCAGCAGGGGCCTGCTGCCCGCCCCCGACTCTCTGCATGCCTGTCTTATCTACTTGTGATCTCTCTCTCTCAAATAAATAGATAAAATCTTAAAAAGAAAAAAAAGTCATTTAAACCAAGAAAAAGAAAAATTCTATGAGGAACGTTTGGTTAACATTAGGATGTTAGACAACAGGCATTCTAATTCACTACCGAAGATTTAAACTTAGTGTAAATTTTTTGCTGGTATTTGATAACATCTATAAAAATGTTGGGGCACCTGGGTGGCTCAGTGGGTTAAGGCCGCTGCCTTCGGCTCAGGTCATGATCCCAGGGTCGTGGGATCGAGCCCTGCGTCGGGCTCTCTGCTCTTCAGACAGCCTGCTTCCTCCTCTTTCTCTCTGCCTCTCTGCCTACTTGTGATCTCTGTCTATCAAATAAATAAATAAAATCTTTAAAAAAAAAAAATGTTAAACATACAGACCTTATAATCCAACAACTCTACTTCTAGGAATTTAGAATTGTCATTCTAGACACATCATATATAAGGGTATTCCTTTACAGCACTGTTGATTAATAAAGGAAAGCTGTGTCCCCTAGGACACTACTATAGAATGGAAGAGTCTGACTCCATTTTTAAAGTGAGATTGCTAGAAATACCAATATGAAAACATGGTAACATCGTTAAAATTTAAAAAAGCAAAGTTCTATGGCAGATACTTCTATTTAGTTACCAAGTCACATTTCTTTTTCCTCCAGGGCACACAGCTAGACTACATTTCCCAGGCTTCCGTGCGGTAAGGTGGGTCATGTGACTATAGCTGGCCAATAGAATGTGGGCAAAAGTGCCCCTTTCAGGCCCTGCCCATGACAGCTTCCCTGTGATCTCTGAAGGCTCTTTCATATCCCCACCAATGCAAGTGAAGATACCAGACGAAAGGAGCCTGGCTTTCCAAGTTTCCAACTTAATACAAAGCTGCCAAGGAGTACCATCCAACCAAAGACACCACACACTGAACCATTCTGTGAGTGAGAATTTAAATTTTATTACTTGAAACCACTAAAATGTTGAGCTTGTTGAGGAGTTACTTTGTAACTTGTAACCTGACAAATACAGTTCACACCGATACATCATACAAAAATATAAAGATAAATATTAAACCTTTAATGGCTGTTCTCTCTCAGAAATGGGACTAAAGATCAGGGAAGAAGATAAGGATGCTTTTGCTTTTCACTTTATACTTCTCTGTGCTGCCTGACGTTTGTTATTGTTTACATTTATTAAAAGAGTTCATGTAAATCAGATAGCTGTTGAAATGTCAAAGGTTATCTTAAACAAACCGCCAGCTGTCCACAGGGTTACAGACAGCCTTCTATCGCCATTATCAACAGAAGAGGGGGCGCCTGGGTGGCTCAGTTGGTTAACATGGGACTCCTGATTTCAGTTCAGGTCATGATATCGGTCGTGAGATGGAGCCCCCATGTCAGGCTCTACACTCACTGTGGAGTCTGCCTGAGATTCTCTCTCTTCTCTGTCCTTCCCCTGCTTGTGCAGGCAAGCAGGCATGCTCTCTCAAATAAATAAAACCTTAAAAAAAAAAACAAAGAAATTATCTAATTTATAATGGCCTACATTTCAGCCTTTATTATTTCCCTTGAAATGTCTTTATTTTGTACTTACTAGCTTATGCTGATCTTTTATGAATTTTAAGATTTATAAAATGAAATTTTTACATTTATCTTTTATGATTTCTACCTTTAATATTGTAATATTTTATGCAAAGAAGGAAAAGACATATCATGACTTAAAATTGTAAATTCATTTTCAGTAAGTAAAATACCTGTGAACCAAGAACACATTCCTTTCTTTATTTTACATGAAGAGATAACTTATTGAATGCTTCACCTCTTCTCTCAAAACTTGCAATAATTTTTAAAACATTCACCTTTTCACCCTTTCATGTTTTCTAAATCTCTCGAGGTCATTTTTCCACCTGGATTTTTTGGGAGGACGGGAGGACAGAATACTACCAGAATGACTACATCCTTTGTGCTGTTCTATTCCAACTATAAAAAATATAAATTATAGAATCCTTTATAAAACTTTATATTTTTTAAGGGTTTATTTGTCAGAGAGAGAGAGCGAGAGCGCGCACAAGCAGGGAGAGGGAGAAGCAGGCACCCCATAAGCAAGGAGCCCGATGCAGGACTCAATCCCAGGATCATGACCGCAGCCGAAGGCAGACACTTAAAACCAACTGAGACACCCAGATGACCCCCTTTATAAAACTTGAAACCTCTGAGGCTTCCCTGAATGTTCTGTAACTAGCAAGTAAATGTTGGCTGATATGTTCCTTCATTTATTTTTGATAATTAAAATGTATAAATAAGATCCCTCCCTGCTTGACACTTCCTCATTCTCATCTCCTTATTCATCTCAAATATACATGAGTTTATTACTAGTGAAAAGTTCTTGATTATTCCTACTACTCCTTTGTGCTTGCCTCAGAACATGAACTTCAAAAAAAAGAACAATTTTTAAATAACTGCTATTATTTTAAAAATCAAACCACATACAAAATAGGAAGCAAATTTTTCACTGGAATATGTAATGTATGTGTAATGATAATTTGTGTTTAAAGAATTTAAGTTATGTTAAATATTATTATTTTAAAAGTTATATATCCACTAAATTTACATGAAATTTACATATAAGCATTACAAAATCTGTCACAGTACCAACACAAACAAATTACTGTGCACTATAAACAGAATGCCAAACAGAAATGTCAACACTGGAATTTGTTGGCTGAGGTATACCTATGTGCTCATAGCTTTTCTTTGCTCTTATATTCTGTCTTCATGTTTTTGATGTCATTATCTCATTTTTCCCTAAGGAACCACAATTTTTTTTTTAAGATTTTACTTATTTGACAGAGAGAAATCACAAGCAGGCAGAGAGGCAGGCAGAGAGAGAGAGGAGGAAGCAGGTTCCCCGCTGAGCAGAGAGCCCGCTGCGGGGCTCGATCCCAGGACCCTGAGACCATGACCCAAGCCGAAGGCAGAGGCTTTAACCCACTGAGCCACCCAGGCGCCCCTAAGGAACCACAATTTATGTTCCATAGTTTGCACGGCTGATTTCAGCTAGGACTGGCAGTGGCAGCAATTCCCCCATATCTCTCAAATCCCAATTCTGTTGCTCTATTTCTAAATGTTTACCCTGGGTGAGGATGGCCAGCTCACATATGCTCTGAAGAGGGAAAGAGATTCGGCTTTAAAGGCAAAAAGCTGAGGAGCTTACACCTGATCGGCTCAAATTTGGGTGAAAGGAGGCAAGAGCATCTGCTGAAAGAAAGAGGGAAAGACTATGGAGCTTGAAAAGGCTGTGTAAGTTCAGCATAGTGTCTATGACACAAAGCAGAGAAAGTCTATATTACAGGCTCGTTTTTACCATCTGTAAAAACTTCTAACTCGGGACGCCTGGGTGGCTCAGCTGGTTAAGCGGCTGCCTTCGGCTCAGGTCATGATCCCAGCATCCTGGGATGGAGTCCCACGTTGGGCTCCTAGCTCGGCAGGGAGCCTGCTTCTCCCTCTGCCTGCCACTCTGTCTGCCTGGCTCATTCGCTCTCTCTCCCTCTCTCTCTGACAGATAAATAAATAAAATCTTAAAAAAAAAAAGTTTAAAAAAAAAAAAAGAACTTCTAACTCATTCTGCAATACTGAGTTGCAAACAAAAGCCAAATTATGTCACTACACATCTTAAACTCTACAAGGGCTACCCACCGCTCTTAGGAACAAGTTTACTCCTTAATGTGGCACGTAAGACCCTTAGCCTCCTAGTTCGCTCTGGCTTCTGCACACCAATCCCAGCACCTTCTACATGCTAACCATCCTGGTTGTAGAGCAGTTTTCCAAAGAGCTACTAACCTTCAGGATGTTACACATGCTGTTGCTTCCAGACTTCTTGCCTACAGCAGGGGTTTTAAGTTACCTCCTTAGGTTGAGATGGATGATATGAAGGCCAGAAATAACAAGCAACATACTAGAAAAAAATTTTGCCAGTTTATAGCTTGAAATAATGATATGAGTCAAACATTAAAATGTAGAGTGACCAGATGGCTGTTTAGAGATATCTAACTGAGGTTAGTTGAACCTTGCCTGCCCTCAAGATAGAGTATGACCTTAATCCAGTCCACTGGGAAACTTTCTTCCCAACAACAGACTTCAGTTCACTACAATATCAATTAAAGGACAGGAAACAAATACCTGATTCCATGATTCTGTTAACCAAGAAAAGAACCATTTTATCATGTTTAAACTATTTTCACCGTTCAAAATAAATGATTATTCAATCTAAGTGCTAAAGAAAAAAAAATTTTTTTTTTTTTTAAAGTGGGGCCCCTGCCTGGCTCAGTTGTAGAACATGCACTCCTGATCTCAGGGTCATGAGTTCACACCCCACAATGGGCCCAGAACCTACTTAAAAATAAACAAACAAATAAAAGGGTTGGGTTTGTGTTTTTTTTTCCAAAGAACGAACGGATGAAAAGGAGAGCAAGGGCAGCACAGAGGGAGGGCTTGAGGAAAAAATTATTTTCCCAAAAGCTCCCCCAAACTTTTCCCAAGTCCTTAGTGTTTTGTTTTGTTCTTTTCCCTTCCCACTTACATAAAGAGTCTTCCAGAAATCCCTGAAGGTGGTAAGGGAAAAGGAGTGATACTTTCAGGAGTCAATGACTGACAGCATTTGAATTCATTTAGGGAAGGATCACCTAAAGAATAAGTGTAAATAAAAGGAGAAGAAGGCCAAGAAGAAATAATAGTGTTGAAATAATAAGGAAGATTTAGCAGACTCACTTCGATATTTCCAAAATGACTTCCTACTAGAGGAGAAACAGGCAACTGACCAGCCCAATGATTCCATTCTGCCCAACTATTATGTTTCCCTTGGTATTAATAAATTATTATTCTGACAAATCTACTTTGTTAATCCTGGTATACATTTTTCACAGCAAAATACCTGGCCATAAATATTAACTGATACACTAAGGAAGACAGGCTCACTTTTAGGTGCTAATCTGGTGATATTAACTAATATCCAGGTGAAATCCTCTTCTTCCGTATTCAAATGATCAGGGGGTCTCCAAAATCCTCCATTCCTACTACACCAGGGCCAGACTCTAGCTGAATTTTCCAGAGTTAATAGTTGGTACTATGAACAGATAGCTCTGGATAGCAAGAGTCCTTCGACCACTGTTCTAAAATAAAAACAGGGAAGACAGCAAATCAGTTAAGCCTCAGGCTCTTGATTTTGGCTCAGATCATGATCTCATGGGTTGTGGGAATGAGCCCTGCTCATCAGGGAGTCTGCTTAAAGATTCTCTCCCTCTATGCCCTGCACCACTGACTCACACATGCTTTCTTTTCACTCTAAATTAAGCAAATAAATCTTAAAAAAAAAAAAAAAAGTCCTTGGACCACTGGTAAGCTGCTCATTTTTTCCAGCAGTGCTGACATTTGGCCACATCCCATCTTCCTTGGGACCAGGTATCTTTCAGTGAGAACCATGAGAAGACTTAGCCCAAAAAGACTAGGTCCTCTGTGGTGAGTCACAGCCATACACGCCCTTACAGCTACTCCATGTGGCAACCGCCTAACCCAGATGGCATGAGAGTGGAGATGGATGGGAAAAGCTATGGTCTGGGGAGAGGTCTTGTGTGAATAGGCAATCCAGCATCCTAGTTAAGAACAGCGCTGTAGGGCGTCTGGGTGGCTCAGTGGTTAAGCCTCTGCCTTTGGCTCAGGTCATGATCTCAGGGTCCTGGGATCGAGCCCCACATCAGGCTCATTGCTCAGTGGGGAGCCTGCTCCCCCCGCACCCCCGCTCTCTGCCTGCCTCTCAGCCTACTTGTGATCTCTGTCAAATAAATAAATAAAATCTTTAAAAAAAAAAAAAAAAAAGGACAGCGCTGTGAGGTCAGAAAAACCAGGAATGCAAACTCGGCTGTACCACTTAAAGAGGTATGAAATTCTAAAACTTAAACACTCTAAACCTCAAGGTCCTCGTGAATAATACTGGACTAAAAATCTATCTCATCAGTCAAACCCTTCCATGCTGGCGAGTCATTCAGCGCATGGTACGTGTTCCATAATTGACCACTGAAACCACAGTGACTACTGTTGTGAGGATTCAGGTTCCTACGGGCAAACTGATCTGCAAACCAACCTCCACACGGACACAACACAATGGCCAGGGGCCACAGACTAGTGCTTCTTGGACAGACAATACCCCATGGAGAGGATGGGAGAGGTGCCCAGAGGGAAGAGGGGTTAAGGAAGCCTAAAAGTGTTTAAGGCCAGGATTTGAAGAGATGTTCTTTTGCTGTTCTCTGCCACCCCCTACTGATTCAGAACCACAAATACAGGTCTCCCGCTTCAGAAACTGAGGGAACAGAGCTTAAAGAGATAACAGTGCTGGGACGCCTGGGTGGCTCAGTTGGTGAAGCAGCTGCCTTCGGCTCAGGTCATGATCCCAGTCTCCTGGGATCAAGTCCCACATTGGGCTCCTTGCTTGGCAGAGAGCCTGCTTCTCCCTCTGCCTCTACCTGCCACTCTGTCTGCCTGTGCTCGCTCTCTCTCTCTCTCTCTCTAATAAATAAATAAAATCTTAAAAAAAAAAAAAAGAGTGCCACATGAGGAAGTCCTCTAGCAATGGAACTTAACGATGGGCTGGAAGAAAAAAGAGGTGTGAAACATAACCTGACAATTAGTCACCCTGAGTAATTAGTTACCATGCCACTTTTGAGTTACTTCATGGTGTTCAGATTCTAGCAATTCAACCAGCCATACATACCCTTTGATGCTCATGGGAAAGGAAGATACATTCATTCAGAAAGCTCAACTCAAATCTTCGCTGCAGCACCTACTAGCTATGTGACTTTGGACAGATCATCTCATCTCTCTGGTCCTTTTTCTCTATATTTGTCAAACTGAGGTAACCACATAGACCTTGTACAGGTACTACTAGGAATAAACCCGATATTTAAAAGCACCAATCCTGATTGTTTAATGTTTATTTCTTTCACTTTTGTTCAGTAAACGATAGGTCCCTCTTCCTGAATCACTGCAGATGTTATCTTAGGGTACAGCACACTTTGGCAAACAAAGACTTTATACCCTGTGTCTGACCCTGAGAGATTCCAGACAAGGAGGGAGCATGGTGGCCAACCATGGGTAACCCATGTATAACTCCTTGGTGGATACCAACCTCCTTCAAATTCAAAACTGAAACCGAATTTTACTTCTTCCCTCCAAAACCATATACTCTTTCCTCTATTTATTTGTATTCCCCCTGACTTTTTTTTTAAGATTTTATTTATTTTATTTATTTGTCAGATAGAGAGAGAGCGCAGGAGCGAGCACAGGCAGACAGAGTGGCAGGCAGAGGCAGAGGGAGAAGCAGGCTCCCCGCTGAGCAAGGAGCCCGATGTGGGACTCGATCCCAGGACGCTGGGATCATGACCTGAGCCGAAGGCAGCCGCTTAACCAACTGAGCCACCCAGGCGTCCCTGACTTTTTTTTTTTAAGATCTATTTATTTATTTGGGGGGAGGGGCAAAGGGCTAGAATTCCAAGCAAACTCCCCACTAAACGCAGAGCCTGACATGGGGCTACATCTCACACCTCCAAGATTACGACCTGAGCAGAAACCAAGAGTCGGGCACTCAACCAACTAAGCAACCCAGGTACCCCCTTCCAGACTTATTAATTGTACCACCACTTTCACTAGTCACCAGGCTTAAAATTAAAACTCCCATACTTTTTACTTCTATCCACCTACTAATTCAGTCAGAATCCTTTCTTTAGGCTCCTCTGGGCCCATTTCTTCCTTCCAACCCTCTTACCACACCTTAGCCCTTGTCCTCTTCACCTCCTCAATTGTATGTGAATTACCTGTAGAAACTATCTCCATTTTCCAACCTGGAGTCCAGGAACTTGACAACTCTACCAATGTTTATAAAAAGAAATGGACATTGGTACATCTGCGGGAACCTGGGAGATGAGGGGGAACAACTGCTAAAACTCAGCAAAGAATGACAAAGAAGACCACTGTTAATTTTTTAGGACTTAAGTTTCTATTATCTTGTGTCAGCACAAGAGAATGAAGACACAGGGATCTAGAAGTTATGGCTGGAATTGAGATTGGGAAAGTCATCCAAATATAAAAAATAACGTATGAAAACAGTTTCCCTATTCATAGTATTCCATACAGTTGATGATACAATAGACAACTATGGACCCTAATCCACGGTCATAATTACTTCAAGAACAGTAACAGCAGGGGCGCCTGGGTGGCTCAGTTGGTTAGAGCCTCTGCCTTCGGCTCGGGTCGTGATCCCAGGGTTCTGGGATTGAGCCCCGCATCAGGCTCTCTGCTTAGCAAGGAGCCTGCTTCCCTTCCTCTCTCTCTGCCTGCCTCTCTGCCTACTTGTGATCTCTGTCTGTCAAATAAATAAATAAAATCTTTAAAAAAAAGAACAGTAACAGCAGCTAAAACATTGTATCCTTACGATGTGCCAGGCACTGTTATGTGATGTACAGGTGTTCCCTCCCTTGGTCCTTATCACAACCCATGAAAGACATTCTGGCTTCTGCCTTTCTGCCTCTCTTGATCCCACAGAGGGTTGTCCTGAAGGCATTTAAGCAGATCCACACCGGAGTTCACGCAGATAGAAACTGAGGCCTTCCACAAACAACTGTATCAGTGAGCCATCTTGGAAGTGAATCCTTTGTTCATTCAGCCTTCAAATGACTACCCCAATCCTCAACTTTACCACATCTCATGAGTGAGTGACCTAGGCCACGTCACCCAGAGAAGTTGCTCCAAAATTCCTGACTTATTCTTGACATAATAAATATTTGTTAAGCTGGTAAGTTGTGAGGAAATGAGTCATGCAACAATAGAGAACATAACTGCCCAATCCAGAAACCACAGACACAGGAAGCCTAAAGGTCCTCTACATGAAGAAGCTAGAGAACAACAGGGATGCCTGGAGAGAGAATAAATTCTCCTTTAGCAGGATGTAGACAAGAGTAAGGAGAAGGGACACTGGAGAGATTACAGCAGGGATGGAAGTATAGGACCTTTAATTAACTTCCAACCACCAGATCCAACAAACATATTGTTCTAAAGTTCTCCTCAGTCTAGATATACATACCAGTCTCAAAAAAGCCAGAATGGGATAGTTGATAAACTAACCAAAATGTATTCAAAGCCTCCTCATTAGAACTTTGAAAGTAATTTAATATTTTGATAGAGAAAAGTGGTCACACAGGAAATTTCCCTGAACATTTTCATTTCTACCTCTTACTCTCTCAGACCATTTGGCTCACCTTCCCAGCCAATATCCAACAAATAAATATTCATCTCAATGAACCACCCTCCTTCAGGCTTCTCATCCTATCTGCCCCTAGGAAGAGTTCTAGCGCAGCTCAAATGAAGAGAAAGCCAGAATACAATCTATTTGTTCCCCTAAGTGAAATGGAAAAACTCACTCCTAGGGCATTGACTTTGATGTTTCTAATGTTTATATCACAAATACAAACACACACAATTTACAATTAAAACGGAATTTTCAGAAATAATGCTCACCATTTATAGCGTGCATGGCGTGCATAGCATTTTGGTATTATTCTGTTCTACTTCATTTTTTTAAAAAATGGCCAGTTAGAATCCATGACCCAATAGTGGGTCCCAACATATAGTTTGAAAATATATCCAAAGACATACCCCTGAACACTCAGCTACTCCTGAAATCCTCCTACTTAGAGACAGAGTGAAAAATAATAATAATAAATTCCCCCTCAGTCTTATGTAAGTAAGATTTCCAATTCCCCACATGCATAAAATATGCATTAATGCCTAGGCTTCCACCTAATCCAGATGACCTCAGGCAGTTTCTTTTCAAACATAGATAATTATCCAGGCCCTAAAATACTTCCAGTCCTCCAGCTAATGACTGGAAAATCCATAAACAACTTTCACTAAAATTTCTCACTTTTACCAAGTCTGGCTCAACAGCAAAATTTTCAACCCTGTCAAATTTCTTTTAAAGAGGAAGTATGGAGGCAGCAGAATAAAACATCAGCAAAAATCTAGATTTGCTTGGACAGAGACCTTTAACACATTTTTTTTTTTGGGGGGGGGTACTTCCACAAAATGGACCACTGGTTGCAGTTAAAAAGAGTAAAATCAATCTACGGAGACAGAGAGCGGGTTAGTGGTGGCTGGGACTGCAAATAGGCACAGGGCTAATGGAAATGTTCTAAAATTGGATTGTGGTGGCAGTTTCACAACTCTGTAAGTTTACTAAAAACTGAATTGTACACTTTAAACAACTTAATTTCAAGGCAAAATTATATAGAAATTATTTACTGCAAATTATACCTCAGTAAAGCTGTTTTTATTATTTACTTTTTTTTAAGATTTTATTTATTTATTAGAAAGAGAGCTCACCAGCAGTGGGGAAGGGCAGAGGTAGAGGGAGAAGCAGACTATCCCCTGGCCTGGGAGCCAGACACAGGGTTCAAGCCCAGGGTTCTGGGATCATGACCTGAGCTGAAGCCAGATACTTAGCAGACTGATCCAGCCAGGTTCCCCACTTTTGGTTTTGGTTTTTCTGGGTTTTTGGGGTTTTTTTTAAGATTTTATTTATTTATTTGACAGACAGAGAACACAAGTATGCAGAGAGGCAGGCAGAGAGAGAGGAGGAAGCAGGCTCCCCACTGAGCAGAGAGCCCAACCCCAGGAGCCCCGGATCATGACCTGAGCCGGAGGCAGAGGCCTTAACCCACTGAGCCACCCAGGCACCCCTGTTTTTGTTTTTAATTAATAAAGCTATTTCTTGGGACGCCTGAGTGGCTCAGTTGGTTAAGCGGCTGCCTTCGGCTCAGGTCATGATCCCAGCGTCTTGGGATCGAGTCCCACATCGGGCTCCTTGCTCGGCAGGGAGCCTGCTTCTCTCTCTGCCTCTGCCTGCCTCTCTGTCTGCCTGTGCTCACTCTCTCTGACAAATAAATAAATAGAAATCTTAAAAAAAATAAATAAATAAAGCTATTTCTTAAAAAAAGAAAGATTTATCCATCTGTGTTAGATGAGGAAAAACATCCAAGGAGATATGTGTTAGGTAAAACAATCAAAGTGCAGAACAATGTGTATGACATATTCTCATTTGGATTTTTAAATGGTTATATATTTACCATTACCCACTTCTTTAAGGACATCCAAGGAGCTTGATGACAATAGGTGTCTCTGGGAAATGAGTCAAGGGGGAAGAGATTTGATTTTAACTGTACTCCCCTTTGAATTGTTTGAATTCTTCTGCCTTGAGCATGTATAATTTTCCATAAACATGAAAATAAGTTGGTTAGGAGCCCTCAGAAGGAGGACCCTCACAGTCGTTAATCACTGTACTAGTGAATACTGTCTTTAAACGAAGGGCTTAGCCCTGTCCTTCAGAATTTAAATATTTCTCAGAAGACAATGTTCAAAAGGTGACATTCTTGAATAAGAGACCTAAAGTGACAGAAACCGTAGTCTGAAACTGCATAAAACCCAACAGGAAGATAACCTGAATGCCCCTTAAACTGCAAAATATGGTTTCTTAAGTTTTAGTAGTCTGCTTCTGCAGGTGCCAGACCAAAATAGAGCGGTTTCTGCTTTGCAATCATACATCTGAAAAGGCTTTCCATACACTGTGACCAAACACAAGACTGTATGCATCTAGAAAATCGAAAATATACACAACAAAATTTATTAAAAATAAAAATACACAAGTGAAAAAACTAAAAATGAACCCAAAGGGCCACTGAATACCACACTCCCAGATTTTGTAACCAGATCTCCAGGAGCTGCCTAGAGGGCCTGGCTTCTGCCTTCCTGCCTCCCCTCACTGCCTGGCTTTTGTTCATCTGAGTACCTGATTGGGCTCTTCACCTTGCTACTTAAGGAATCACTCTAAACATTAAGAATCTATGGCTCTGTGAATTCCCCTCTGCCCCGCTTTCCCAAAATGCAGCCATCCTCTGGCCTTAAGCCAGGGCTTCTGATTTTGAAGGTCAAGGTCACCAGAATTTGCACCACAAAATACCAGCCTTCCCAACTTCACACCCAAGACACCTATAACCGGCATCCATGATTATTTGTGGCCCCTCCCACCCAGAGCCTCACTCGCTGGTGGAGCATCTCCTCCTTCCTCCCTCCAGACCCATGCCTGACAAACATACACCAGCAGGGCCAGATCCTGCCACAAGCCCCCCAGGTACCAACCAAACCCCCTCCCCGCCCCTCCCTGCAGAGCTCGCCCCCTGGAGTTTTACCCTCACCACTGCTGCACCTTTTTCTACCCTCATCTCACTGTGCTACTTGGATGATTTCAACTCAACATTCAGTCACCTGTGTGTACATGCCTGCTGTGTCCAGGACACTGGCAGGGAAGGAGGAAATGATGGGATTTTTGTAGGTAACGTTTAAGGACAGTGCTTTGTTTTTTAATAGCAGCTTCACTGACACATAATTCACATACAATAAAAACCATGCTTTTTGACATTTTTCATATATCCACAGTTGTGAAACCATCACTAAAATTTAAATTGAGAACTTTTCATCACCCTGAAAAAGAAGTCCCATACCCAACAGCATCTAGAGTAGTATTTGTGAAAAACATAGTTTTTTTGAGTTTCAGATTTGCGAACTTTTAGGGTATTTAAAATGATAAATGTTCATGTTATCCAAAGACTGTACAGTATGTGATCTAGATTAACAGAGTTAATAATTACCCACTGTTGGGGCCATGCGGTTTAAAGGACAGAGTTTAGTAAAGCTTTCCCTTGGGGAAACAATTCAGCACAAGTACTAAAATAACAAGCAACAATAAAGCCCTCGTGGCTTTTGAACGTACTCAAATACAGTGGCTTTTTTTCTACCCTTCCAAGCCTCTAGATAGGCATACAGAGCATTTACAAGAAGGCGCCTGAAGTTCACGGTCCCCTAGGTGGGTCCCATAGCCCAGTTCTTCTGACCCACACTTTTCCTGGACCAACACTTTCTCACTATTCTGTCACGGGAGAGGTACACAGGCAGCTCCATGAGCAGACTGTGTGTTACCATTAAGTTATTCCAATTTCGCATCTGACTGGAAAAAAAGAAAAAAAAGAAAAGGCCTATTTATGCTCTCCACACAACAAAACATGCCTTTGTTTTACGAAAAGGCCCCGGAGATTTTGTCACTACTGGTCCAGCTGTGACACACAGACTGGTTCCATGGCCTCTGTCAGTGTTCTTTGTTTGGTGGAGAGAACGTGAGCCCTCTCTAAACCCAAATCCTAGGTTCTCCTGAGGTCATCCTCAGAGTCAGTCACGGAACCTGACTGACAAGTACCTGTGCCTCACTCAACGGTTGGGGAGACAGGTGAGAGTTAGAAAATCTTAATTAAAATGAGGTAAAATTTTAATTACTTAAAAGTTGTCTCCAGAATAACATCGTTTCTTATTCACCAAGTGCTTATTATAGCCTGAACCACTGGGAACACCAGGCTCCACCTTGTTAACCAGAGAAAATAGTTCACTTTTCCAGGAACATTAACTCTTTTTCAGACAGTAAGGTAGTATTTAAGGGGGTTACTCATTAGTCACTAAGGCTTTAATGGTCTTAAAGAAATTAACAAATTCTGAAAAGTAATCTATTATGGGTAACAATGGTGAAGGCTTCCATATGGCTACAGAAAACAACCACAGTGCAGGACACAGAACACTGATGCTCAGTTAGATACACACATCTCTCTCTCTCTCTCTCACACACACACACACACACACACACACAATTCCCCACAATACTCTATTTTTATATGCACTGGTTACATACGGTTACACATTTTTTGAAAGATTTTATTATTTATTTATTTTTTATTTGAGAGAGTGGGAGAGAGTAAGAGTTGAGTGGGGCGGGGAGAAGCAGAGTGAGAGGGAGAAGCAGACTCCCTCCAAGGACCCTGGGATCATGACCTGAGCTGAAGGCAGAGACTTAACTGACTAGGCCACCCAGGCGCCCCAGCAACAAATTTTATACGACATAAAAAATGGTTAGTGGACTGCACACTAACAATTAAACATTTCTACCATCCTCCATTCTTGCTCAAAAATAGAAACAAGTTGGAGGGGTCAACACTATCAAGCCAACTAGTGAAGTTACTTCAAATTTAACGTTAAAATCCAGTATTCATTACAGGTTTTGTCATCCTGGCAGGAAGAACAAACCAATAAAAATGTTAACAGCAGTCCACAGTATTGTAAGGCACAGATGAACTTCATAGCTGGACCTCAATGTGAGCAACACCTGGACCACTTCCTTCAAACACAAACCCTTCAAACACAAACCCCACCTCTCCTACAAATCTGACTCTGCTTTCTGGCTAGCAAATCTGAACTCTCGTATTTATAACTCATACCTCTGTACACACTTTGCCTTCCACCTGGGGTGCACAAAATATAACTCTCCTACTAGACTACACTGTTTGAAAGTTAATTCCACATCACATTCAATCTCATGGAACTCACACCATATCAACATCAATTTCACTTTCCAGATATCACTCCTCATTGCCTAAGTTCCAGGTACAGAGGCTCTGCACCTTTTCCACACACACATTTCACACCAGGCCATCCCTACGGTGAGCCACAAGATGGCCTCCAAGATGGCTTCAATGATTGCTGGTGGTCACACACCTGTACAGGGGACAACCTGTACGACCAATGAAAAACAGCTCTTGGGTTCTCCCCCTATTGGATCAATGAAAATCAGGTCATTGACAGCCCTATGGAAAGGACCATGGAGTGAGAAACTGACACTTCTTGCCAAAGACTACCCAGGTCAAGCTTTGAGACACTAAAGCTCCAGCAAACAGCTTTACTGCAAACTCATGAGAGACCATGAGGCAGAACTACGTAGCCAGCCAGTCTCAGATTCCTGACTTTCAGAAACTATGTAAGGTAACAAATGTTTTTTGGATTTTTTTTAAGCTGCTAAGTTTTAGGATATATTAGGTAACAAAAAAATACACATGAATTTATTCATGGCAATCTCCATACCACTTTTATCAAGAATATTCTTTCCTAGGCCAACCTTATTAAAACTCTCAAGGCTGAGATCCAGTGGGGCTTATCTTTGGTGAAAATGCTTTGGATTCTCCCTCACCAGAATTACTAACTCCTTTCCCTTAATTCAAATTGTGGGAGTCACTTTAACAATGAGGTTAGTCCGCCTTACAGTCCAGTGAAGGCTCGCAGGCCTGCATCCCACACAAGCCATTAGCTCCCTGCGTACAGAGGAGGTCTCTATCTTCTCATTAACCCCAGTCTGGCCTAGTCAATCAAGGATTCTCAGCCATCCCACATCTGCGTACAGAAGAAAAAAATAAATAAAGGAAACCAGGGAGAGCTATCACTGGACGTTAGGTAGGGTAATAAAAACTTGATTAACTGTAGAGAGGCCTGCTGTAGTCAGGGACCGCATTTGGAAAATGGGGAGATTCTGAGAAAGAAGAAGGAAAAACAAACAAACAAACAAACAAACGGACTGGTCCTGGGCAGGACTCAACTTGTCCTTCCTTTCCCTACCCCTACACTTTCTCTTATAACCCCACCAGAAGGGAACAGAGGAGGAATAATTGATGGAAATGTGTTTACACACTCACAGAGGAAGTGAGATAAAGCAGGCGGCAACAGAACACCACCCACCGAGTCACTGGCAAAGGCTTCCAGCAGCTGATGGCAGTGGTCACAGAGCATGAACCTGGAAAGCACACCAATCTGGGTTTGCATCTTGACTCCACACTTAGGAACAGTAAGACCAAGGAAGGAAGCATCCACTCCTTGGGCCTTCACATCTCCCACTGGTAAATTACTGTAACTTACTAAGACAGCTTTCCAAAGGACTAAATCAGACAATCTACAAATTTATGTGAAACATCTAGAAGGCTCCTTCTTATCTCATCCTCTTCTCTTTCCCTCACCAGAGGCAGCCTTCACAAGCTGTGCCCAAAATAGCAGGGTATAAACCCTAACACAAGGGCCCAAAGTCAAGTCATCTCTATTTTCCTTTGTTGCTGTAAATCCTGAGAAAGAAACTCTAGGTGGGCTCCCTGGGTAGCTCATTCAGTTAAGCAGCGGACGCTTGGTTTCAGCTCAGGTCATATCTAAGGGTCCTAGGATGGAGGCCTACATCAGGCTCATCACTCAGTGGGAAGTCGGCCTGAGGATTACCAGCCCCTGCCCTGCCCCCTCCCGTTCTGTCAGCCCCTTCCCCTGTCCACACTCTCTCTCTAAAATACTCTCTCTCTAAATTTTTAAGCTGCTAAGTTTTAGGATATGTTAGGTAACAAAAAAAACACACATGAATTTATTACCCTATGTAAGGCAAACTCCATACCACTTTTATCAAGAATATTCTTTTCCTATCAAAACTATCAAGGCTGAGATCCAGTGGGGCTTACCTTTTGTGAAAATGCTTTGAAATGCCTACCTTTTGTGAAAATCTTAAAAAAAAAAAGAGGATCTAGGGTTGGAAAGACAACCTTCAAATTCACTTATATACAGCCCCAATTAAAAGTCTGATTAGGGACGCCTGGGTGGCTCGGTTGCTTGGGCGGCTGCCTTCGGCTCGGGTCGTGGTCCCGACGTCCTGGGATCGAGTCCCGAGTCGGGCTCCTTGCTCGGCGGGGAGCCTGCTTCTCCCTCTGCCTCTCTGCCTGCCTCTCTGTCTGCCTGTGCTCATGCTCTCTCTCTCTCTCTGACTAATAAATGGATAAAATCTTTAAAAAAAAAAAAAAAAAGTCTGATTAATTTGGGGCGCCTGGGTGGCTCAGTGGGTTAAAGCCTCTACCTTCAGCTTGTGTCATGATCCCAGGGGTCCTGGGATCAAGCCCCCGCATCAGGCTCTCTGCTCAGTGGGGAGTCTGCTTCCTCCTCTCTCTGCCTGCCTCTCTGCCTACTTGTGATTTCTACCTGTCAAAATAAATAAATAAAATCTTAAAAAAAAAAAAAAAGTTTGATTAATCCGAGGGCTCCTTGGTGGCTCAGTCGGTTAAGCATCTGCCTTCAGCTCAGGTCATGATCTCAGGATCCTAGGACCTCAAGCTCCCAGCTCGGAGGGGAGTCTGTTTCTCCCTCTGCCTCCTCCCCTTGGCTTGTTCTCTCAAATAAGTAAGTAAAATCTATAAAAAAAAGGGGGGGGGCGCCTGGGTGGCTCAGTGGGTTAAAGCCTCTTCCTTCAGCTCAGGTCATGATCCCAGAGTCCTGGGATCGAGCCCCGCATCAGGCTCTCTGCTCAGCGGGGAGCCTGCTTCCTCCTCTCTCTCTCTCTCTGCCTGCCTCTCTGCCTACTTGTGATCTCTGTCTGTCAAATAAATAAAAATAAAATCTTAAAAAAAAAAAGTTTGGTTATTTTGGAACACATATTTTCGCTTTGACCAGAACTCATTAAAACATAGCAAGAGGCCACCCATAAGCACAGCCCAGGCTAATTCTTTCTTTAAGCTTCATAGTTAGCAATGTCCACCACATTAAAAGCAACCAATTGATCCATCAATTAAAAATTTTCATTTCTAGGGGCACCTGGGTGACTCAGTGGGTTAAGGCCTCTGCCTTCAGCTCAGGTCACGATCCCAGAGTCCTGGGATCGAGCCCCGCATCAGGCTCTCTGCTCAGCAAGGAGCCTGCTTCCCCCCTCTCTCTCTGCCTGCCTCTCTGTCTACCTGTGATCTCTGTCAAATAAATAAATGAAATCTTTAAAGAAAAAAAAAATTTTTTCATTTCTAGAATTTACAGACATCACAAAAACCCACTCTAGGGACTAAGAGTGTATAAAGATTAAAAACCTATCACTTTCAACATGAAGTACATGTGTTAAATGTTTATTAAGATTCTAGTACATTCCACCGTATTGGGCACTAGAGCAGGCAAAAGAAAAAAAAAAAAAAACCACTTTTCAAAAAAATGTTATTTATCCTCTCATAACATTTGTGAAATATACATATTAAATTTTTAAACAATCATAAAAGTCACAGTTTATTTGTAGACTAATCTGTAAGATGAATTACAAGGAAGAGACTCTAATATTTAAGTTATATATAACAAATTCTGTAATTAGCTTTAAAGAAAAAAGTTCAAGGAACGGTCAGAACCAACCAGGTCATTTATACTTCTTCAAATGAAAGGAATCCTTTCAGGCAAATGTTTTATGTAGTATTTTGTCCTTTTCTCTCTTGTGAAGAATATCATGATAACAATACAAATAATTAGTAACTAAATTACATCCTAATTTTACCAACATACATGCCTCAGACTCTGCAACAGGAAGCCAAATTCCAAGTAAAACGAGTACTTTAAAAAATAGTGAACAGTCAAAACGGTAGACATTTTACAGTATGGGAGACCAGAAAAAAACAGATCAATAGTCATCAGAACCAACAGCGCTCTCCAAGCTCACTGAGGTTCAGTGACCTTCTGCTCCTGCTCCCCGCTTCCTGAAGGGCCTGCAGTGTCCCTCACACAGCTGAGACCAGCACCAGCTTCTCCATGGCAACGGCAGCCAGCCCCTTAGCACTAGGAAAAAGCCTCAGATGCCTCCCCTCATATTAAATATTTACTAGGTTTCAGGATAGCGGTCTTGGGGGGGGATCTTTACGGGCTGCACACATGGTTCAGAACCTACTGCCCTTTCTTCAAAATACCTTTCCTATCAGGTTCACTGAAATAAACCCACAATTGGTTCCTTGAAGCTGTGGAACTGCCTTCCACACAGTGTTCAGTGCGTTTTAATCAAACCGAAGAATTTTCAAATTTCTTAGGTCATTTCAATCCCTTCAGCATCTCATCCAATAAATCGTAACAGGAAAAAAAAAATCTAATAAAGCACTGTACCTATTTAAAACCTAATAAGCCCCTTAGATCTTGGTTGTTTGGAAAGAATTAATATGGTAACGAGTTACTCTGTGGGTAACATTTTAATTTGTTTCCACACACCACATGAGGTTCCAAAAGCACAGTCTTGGGCTCTGCTGAAGTTCTCCTAGGGGAGGAGGAGGTTCCCTCTATTTGGGGGGAGACCTGCTGTTAAAATCAGCACAAATTTCATTATCATTTATTGAGTATTTTCACATCCCAAAGCAGAAAAGCACAAAAGTAGGTAAGAGATATGCGGGTGCGCTCACAAAAGAGTTTCTTGGCTTTCAAAGGAGATGCTCCCAAGATACTCAGAGATACAAGCTCAACCTTGTCTAAGCACAGCTCGTAGCCAAAAGTGACCGATCTCAGCGGATGTGGATGGCAAGCGATCTTTGAGCACACATGGCAGTTGTCATCATACAAATCTGAACATGTCTTCATGGCAAAGCAGGCTGCATGGTACAGGCAAAGCAGGCCTCTCTGGGAGCTGATGAAATGCAAGAACTCCTTCCTCTGCTTCTTTTTGTCTAGAACCTTGCTCAATGCCTGGCACCCAGCAGGTGCTCAAAGAGTGCTACGGGTGGCCAAGGATCCTGAGAATTCTTCTCCTTCGGGAGAGCTGCACGGTCGAGGACCAGACCCATGTCCAGCAGTCACGTTGGGGAGTACTGTCAGGAGCACGACAAACTAGGAAAGCCTCTTGCAGACCTTTTTTTTTTTTTTAAGATTTTATTTATTTATTTGACAGAGAGAGAGATCACAAGTAGGCAGAGAGGCAGGCAGAGAGAGAGAGAGAGAGAAGCAGGCCCCCTGCTGAGCAGAGAGCCTGATGTGGGGCTCGATCCCAAGGCCCTGAGACCATGACCTAAGCCAAGGCAGAGACTTAACCCACTGAGCCACCAGGTGCCCCAGACCTCACATTTTCTTACTCAAGGAATGTCAGTTTCCTCTATGTACTAGGACCACTCCAGACTCAATCAACATTTTCACTTGCCTGAGCCAAAGAGAAAAAAAAAATTTTTTTTTGAAACTGAACTTAAAAGTAATGTCCTTGACTCAGATTATGTCCTTCCTGATTTGGGAGTGGGGAGAAGGGTGTTGAAAATCACACACTTATAAAAAGATGGCGGGGCTTTATGTCAGTAAATTTTAATGACTTGGCAAAACAAGGAACTGACAACCCAGAGTGAGCTCCCCACCCCTAATTTTAATTTTACCCATCTATTTCATCAAACATAGTAGCAAAGGTAGTGTTGAGATGTAACACAAACTTACCCCCCCACCCCCCATCCATGACTGTGGCCCCACCTAAAACCTGCCAAACTCACTCAACACATAGCACTGCCCAGGGCAGAACAGAAAAAGAGGAATAACTGGTTTAGAAAGTGGACGACACAAGAAATGCTACACTGGTTATCCATATGTAGAGCCTGACAGGAGGGCAGAACATCCAGAACTGAGAAGTCTAACAACGACTTCACATAAAAAGATACATTTGAACCTATGTCCTCTAGAAACTTGACTAAGTGAGCCACTGTGACTGAGGGCAATTCTTACCCATCAAGTGTACGGAGAGTGGAAAACATAGTTGAGTATCAGTTTTAGGAAGTCTACAAAAAATGAAAAAAGACTGGCCAGCAGCCCAAAGCCCACTTCAGGCTGAATTTCCAAAGAGCCCAATCAGCACATTTTTACAATTTTCCTAGAAACTCTGGTTTAGCCCCAGCTTAGGAAGATAATAAATTACTCAGGGCTAGGTGTTAATGTAGTGAACATCATAAAGAATCACGGTGACATTATCAATCAGAACAAAAATAAAATAAAATATATACATGCTCAGCAATTTCACTTCCCCATATTATCCTAAGCCAACATGCTTGCCTCAAGGAGGAATAAACAAAAGACAGTCAGTGCAGCATTTATGTACAACAGCTTAAAAAAATACTGTAAAGAACCAAAATGCCCATTAATAGAAGTTAGTGCATATTTATAGTTGGAAACATTATGCAACAGTTAAAAAGAATGAAATGATCATGGGGGAGCCTGGTCGGTTGAATGTCTAACTCTTGATTTCAGCTCAGGTCATGATCCCAGGGTCATGAGACTGTGCCCCACATGGGGCCCCGTGCTGAGCTGAGCATAGAACCTGCTTAAGAATCTCTCTCTCCATCTTCCTCTGCCCCTGCCTCCCCACCTCACACTCTCTCTCCCCTTTAAAAATAAATAAATAAATAAATGAGAAATGATCACTGTGTTGTAGTACAGAAAGCTCTCCACGAGACAGAGTGGATGAAAAATATAGACGTCCATATGACATGAGAGTATTTGCCTTCTTGAAAGTCACACATAGGCAAAAAATCAATTCTACGAGTGCTCCCAATGTGTGGTCCGAGAAGCAGTGGCACTGACATCACCTAGGAACTTGCTAAAAATGCAAATTCTC
>ML109005.1:1574-72333 GCA_003697995.1 Taxidea taxus jeffersonii
GGAATACTATGCAGCCATCAAAAGAAATGAAATCTTGCCATTTGCGAAGACATGAATGGAACTAGAGGGTATTATGCTTAGCGAAATAAGTCAATCGGAGAAAGACAACTATCATGATCTCCCTGATATGAGGAAGTGGAGATGCAACGGGGGTGGGGGTTAAGGGGGTAGGAAAAGAATAAAGGAAACAAGATGGGATGTGGAGGGAGACAAACCAAAAGAGACTCTTAATGTCATAAAACAAACTGGGGGGAGTGGGGGGGAGGGGTGTTGGGAGAGGGTGGTGGGGTTACATTATATGTTTATATAAAAATAAAAATAAAATAAAGGAGAATAACAAAACTGGTCTGCTATTTCAAAGTTTCACTGGTCCATAACCAGGTTCAACTTGTAGAATATCAGAGCCCTAAACAAAATGTGATGCAGAGATGGGAAGACGGTCCTCGTACACAGAGTCTCAGCCATGCTGCACTCATATGCGCCCCTCCGCTCTGCCATTCCAGAATCAGTCATGTTCTGAATACTGACCGGGGCTGAGTTCTGCACACAGCTGAGTCTTGGTGTCCCCCATGACTCTCCTGAAGACATTTTAATCTCTCTTATTCAAACCCTTCATGATGAAACAATCAGCTCCTTGGAAGCCATGGGGTATCTTTCCCTGGGGATGGATTGGCTAGGAGGCCAATATAGTTTTGTTCAGGGGCAGAAAAGAGCACCACGTGCTTGAGCTGTGACAGTACAAATGTTTGCTAATTTTCTGTTTGGGGATTTTCAGTTTTCCACTTAAGTTGCTGCTGCTGAAATGAGAATTTCCACATTTTGAATATGGCATAATTTATACGAGAGACATTCAGTAATGACTTCAGATAAAGCCAACTGTAAACTTAGCCAAACATCCTTAGATCCAAAACAAATGCTTAAAACAATTGCTAATTGAGCCATTTGGGGTCTTCAGTTCTCCTTTTCAGGACAGAAGCCCTCAGTAAAATAGATCCACAGAAAACTGCAAACATTTGTCATCCACACAGTCTAGAATTAGAATGCCCACGTTGTCTTGCTTCTGAACCAGTTGCCAAGGATAAGACTGGGGGTACGTGGCAATAAAAAATGTACCAGCATAATAAATGGACCAATAGCCACCTAAACCATGCTCCCTCAATTCAAAACATCTCCATCTAAAAGATGTCCATTTGTTTAAAACTAGAAAGACAGGAAATGAAACTCTCCATGGGATCCCAAATCACTTGCTGACTTCTCATTCTGGTTGCACCAAAATGCACCACTTCTCCACTGTTTACTTTAAAAAAAAAAAAAAAAAAACCTGGTTTAATAATGAACCCAGAGCATAAACCATGCAGGCCATGATATTCCCCTCCCAGGACCGTATCAAAACCTAAGGATGTCTCACTTTTTCCCCAAGGCCAGACAAGCCCCACAAGCCTAAAAAGTATCTATAATCAAATAGAATTATTATATCAGATATAAAAATTTGCTATCCTTGATGTATTAGACCTAGCAATGGATTATAAATTAGATCCCAATTTGAGACTTGACTGGCATGAACTGTTTCAGATTATTCACCTATGTCTCTGTATTAACTCAGTTTGACACACAGAAGAACAGGGCTTCCAGACCCCATGATGATGGAGTGACCAGTTTGGAACTTGCCTCTCCACCATAATAGTTATGAAACCAAAACAAACAAACAAAACGTTATGAGGTAAGTGTTTTTAGGAACTGAGCTACAATCAGAATAGTACTGTAACCACTGAGAGAAAGAAATACAGGAGGCAAGATATTCCCCCAGTTCTTGTTTGGGGTGCCTGAGGTAGAAACAAAGCAGAGCATGGGTTTCTCACTGAGCTGAGGAAGCAGAAATCAGAGTCTGGAGCAGATCCAACCTGTAATTTGGCCAGAATTAGTTCCAGAGACCAGAAAGCTAGAAAACATGCGGCCACAGGTCTGCAGGGGAGTTCCAATATAATTCTAATTCCTGAATATGGCTATGATGTAGCTGCCATCTATTTTCAGCTTGCACCCAAATACTGAGCCATCTTATCTATATAACAAACTCAGGGATTTTCATTCTCCTTCAATGGGTTTTATGAGATACCCCATGTGGTCATGGGTGTGAGTGGAAAATGGAGCACTGCTATGAATTATTTATGCCCTCTGGTCCTGCTTCAGCTCAACACTGGAATCATGCACCATTCCTTCTCAGGAGGGACTGCTGTTAGTGCTTCTGACTTATGACCAGGCATATCCAACAGAGTCAAACTCAGTTCCAGACATGTGGTCACCTGTGCCACGCTCCATGGCCAAGTGTTATGAGGCCCTTTAGCAGGAAACTTCTCCTAGAGGGACACATCATTCTACCCTGAGAATGTCATCAGCTTACTTGTCTCCCGGGACCCGCATTATGATTCTCCTCTAAGATCTTGCCATAAATTTCACATTACTTCTCTTCTAACCAGTACCTCCAAATCCATGGTGTCTGCTGGAAAGATGGCCCAAGTGGCATGGCTGCTTGCACTGCAACTCAAACCTCCTGCAAAACCGTTTCCACTCCAGGCACCACTCAACTCGAGGCCTTCGTGTCATCAACTCAAGGACTAGAGCAGTACGCTTAGGCGTGGAATACACTGCATTCAGAACCCAGAGAGTTCTGCATTGCTATTTATCAAGCAATACACAGAAAAGATAAACAGCTGACACTGCTACTTCACGGCTTACCATGTGTTTTACAGGCAGAATTCTAAGTGTTCCACAGTGGGTAATTCATTTAGTCTCCACATTCACCTTCAGAGATAGCTACTGCTATTGTTCCCATTTTAAATAGGAGAAAACTAAGGCAAAGAATGCAAATTATTTGATATCACAGAGTCCCTAAGTGTCAGAATTCAAGCACAAGGTCCATGCTGTTAACCACTATGCCATATTATTCTAAAGAATACTATTGATATTAGGCATCCAGATTCCAGGATTCCTTTGGAAATCACAGATGTTTTAATCATTTAAGAGGATATATCGTTCTTCTATCTTTTCCCATCTTTCCATGAGTCAGGCTCAATTTTACTCCTTGTTCCTCTAGAGTTGGAATTTACATTTCTTAAAAGTGACCAGGAGCCATAAGAGTACTATATAACAACTCTGACCAGCTCAGGCTGAGGAGCTTGGGAAGAAATACAGTGGATTTGAAAACAGAAGAGTGAAGGTCTAATCTTACCTCTGAGTAGGTCTGATTTCCTCATAAAACCCCAAATTGCAGGGGCTGAATTTTCCACAAAATTATCTATAAGATACATGTAAATCTAACATTCTCTAGCTTGCATGTATTCTCTAGATAGTCCCACTATAACTAACCACGAGCTCTCCGTATTCTCATACCTAAGAAGAATTGTAAGGAGAAATGTAATTTATTTTAAGTATTCCAATATGAGCTGACACCAAAGCAGAAAGAAATAGTTCAAACACAGCAGGAGCTACTTAAGCTTTAATTTCCTAAAGTTAAAAGTACTAAATATTTTAAATAGTGTTGGAAAATGGGCGATCTTTTTGGTAAATAAATACATTAGTGGTAGATTAAAAGCTAACTCTTAAAAAAAAACAGAGGTTCAAACTCAAATGCTTGCAAGGGATACGACTTTCACATAGACCTAAGATATTAGCCTCATATTAAAAAAATATTAAATATTTAATATAAAAATATTTTAAAAAAGCACGTTTAGCACTTATGTTATACTTGAGCATAATAACTGTCTAATCCCATTGTTACAATGCCTTTTAAAGTAATTTATAGTACCAGAAAATATACCACAAGCAAATGTTTCATGATCTCTGAAGTATAAAAGCATTAGAATAAAATATAGGTGATCCATATATACCCATATTTATTTATTCATATTTATGCATGTGTAACATGTACACACACACACATTCAACCCTGGGGTAGGAAAGGCTTGTCTTCTCTTTTTTAAATTAAATTTAATTAGGAAAGTCCTATCTTAAGAGATAAGATGAAAATGTCACAAAAGGATGCATTAACAAACTTGACTTTCAACATTTAAATTTTCTAAACACAAAAGACTATAAACAGAATTAAATGATAAGACACAACTGAGAAATATTTATAGTATTTATAGAAAACCAAGGATTATTTGGATTAATATCCAAAATACATAGTTTCAAAAATAAAAAACCAATAAAATAAAAATAATAATAAAAATAAGATATAAAATAAAAACTAAGTAAAATACAAACAAATCAGGAAGAAAAAATATATAAATACTATAAACAACTTGAAGAAATGAAAATAGTATTAAAAAGACACACAAATCTCCAGAGAACTATGCCACATGAAAGAAAAATCCCAAAAGCTTATTGTATGATTCCATCTATATAACAATCTTAAAATGACAAAATTATGGAAACAAGAGAACAGATTAGTGGTTTCCAGGGTCTAAATTGTGGGTGGAGAGCTAGGATTGAGAGCGATTATAAAAAGCCAACACGAAGGACCCTTGAAGTAAAATAACAGTTCTGAACTTTGAATTAATGGCAATATCCTTGGTTCGTGAAACTGTACTGTGGTCTTGCAAGCTGTTAACATTGGCGGAAACTGGATAAAAGATAGATAAGTAGAGACTCTATTATTTCTTAACAACTGCATGGAAATCTAAAATAATCTCAAAGTTGAAATGTAATTTAAAACACACAACACACAATTCCCCAGTACTTGGGGATGCATAAATTAAAACTATATTGGGAGAACATTTTTAATCAAAACAGATGGTAGAAATTATAAAGGTTAATCGAAACAAGTGTTAGAGAAAGAAAAGGAAGCATTTACTATAATACTCTTCTGCCAGTAATATAAATTGGTATGGCATTTTTTGGAGTACATTTTAGCAATATCTATTTTAAAAATTAAGTAACCATACACTTGGACACAATTATGCTATTTCTTGGTATATAGCCAGGAAAGCAGGAAGGGAGGGAGGGAGATGGGGAGCGTGGGGAGGCAGCAAAGGAAGAAAGAAAGACAGCCACACGGTGTAACAGGTAGAACATACTGAGACAGTCATTGCAGCATTAAAAACAGCAACTGCTAATCTAAAACTCACCTGGCTGGTACGATTCTAAGCACCATAACATATTAACTTATTTCACATTAAAAAAACAAAAACAAAAATAAACAAAAAACCCCAAAACCTTCACTTAGCTCATTTGTCTGTATCAAGAAACAGAAACACAGTGTTAAGTAACTTGCCCAAAGTAATTCAGCCAGTAAGGAGTAGAGTTGACTCCACAGTCCCTGTTCTTAACAGCTACACAGCCGCAGCCTCATGCCCATAATGGCAAAATATTAGAGTCTAAATGTTCACCAATAGGGGCATAATTAAACTACAGAACATGGGAACTATGGAGCATAAGAATTTTAAATGTGTTAAATGAAATTAAAATCTGTAAAATAAAAGAGTAAATTATGGTATATTCATAGGGGGAGACTTCACAAAATAAAATATGTTCCTTAAACACACACAATAGGAATAAAATATCATAAGGGCATGTAACAAAATGATAATAATAGTTGCCTTAGGGGAGGAGCCTGAGGTGTCCAGTGATATTTAAAAATAATTCATTTAATTGGTGTGGTTTGCATCTCTTTTTACCAGAAATTTGTAAAACATAAATTACCAGTTTACTTTAAAACATTTAAAGTTGGTTATCAATTTGGATGACTTACTTTGAACAGGCTGTAGGATTTCCCCTAAGATCTTTAATAAATATCTTGACTCAAACTGAGGTCACCAAAAGTGCTTTTGTGAACTTTGCCAAGCACAATCACACAGTCTCTCACGGACTCCAGCCTCCCCCACACACAACCATGTTCCAGGAATAAGGACTTAGAAGCAGCAATAGTTGAGGAGCGTAGCATCCCGGACTGTGGATGATTTCGGGAAGGAGTTCACACCATATCCAATCAGCTCCTGAAGAGATAGGATTGGAGTGTTACCAAAGCTCAGAAGCTTCCACTCTTAACGTCTCATCTTGCTAGGCCCCAAATCCAAGTGCGATCAATGCAGCCTACAGAAACAGGAGCCCAGAGCTTCGGACTTAGAAAAAGGACTTTGTGTTTTTGTGAGGCATTATTATAATAGTTATGACATATTCATGAGGGTCCTTAAGAAAAAAGGGAAGAGCCAAGATCCTATTTTACCACAAGTACAGAAAGAAACCCTAACTAAGAGACAGTGAGGACAGCTGTGAAGAGGACGCATCTGAATCACCCGGCTGAAAAAGAAAACTCACATCCCTTTGTTCAACTGGATTTTCATACTGATAATTTTTTAAGCAAGATAAGCTACAGAACACAGTTTCTCATAGGGTTTTCTTCCAGAACTTTAAATATCAACTTGTAAATACAAAATATAATAAAAACACATCAAGGGCTGCCTGGTTGGCTCAGTGGGTTAAGCCTTTGCCTTCAGCTCAGGTCACGATCTCAGGGTCCTGGGATCGAGTCCCGCATCTGGCTCTCTGCTCGGTGGGAAGCCTGCTGCTGCCTCTCTCTCTGCCTGCCTCTCTGCCTACTTGTGATCTCTATCTGTCAAATGAATAAATAAAATCTTTTAAAAAAAAACCACACATCAAGATGTAAGAGTAATTCCAGTTCATGGGGTACTATTTATATGTCAGCATTATATTAATCACCTTTACAGGCATTTCTAAACTTCTTTGAATTATTTTTTTAAATAAGTTTTTATTTCAATTCTACTTAGTTAACATACATACAGTGTTATATTAGACTCAGGTATACAATACAGTGATTCAATCTTCTTTGGATTCTTATAACAACTTTGTAAGTAGTATTTTTATCTTAATTTTACCAAGGACTTCAACTCATTAGAACCTAGTTATTAATTAAGAATAACAAAGCCATTCTATTTAATAATCATCTTTTAGGCACTGTACTGTATGCTTTACAATGTATTTGTAGTAGACATAAATTTTACTTTATAATACTAGGGTGAGATATGTCCCCTTTATGTCTCTTAACTTAGTTAAATCTGCTTCACTGGAGGAAAATTCAATTTCCAATGGGAAGAAGGAGTGTTGGAAGAATCCTTCATCTTCCTAGTGATAGACAAGAATCTGAAATTCTTATATCATAAAGACTATAGAAAGAGCCTGTGGCCTTCAACCCACAATAACCACTGCCAGCATGCTGTCTGCCCATGCCCATACCATTCCTGTAAGTGAATGATGTCTGTGCTCTTGCTTCAAACTTGGACACAGAGGTCATTGTCAAAGCCAGGAAGCTGAGAGTCATAATGCCATCCTCCTTAAGTCCATCACAAAGCTCCTTAGGTGAACACATCCATTGTCCCTGGGTACTACAAGAATGCAGAGTGTCATTTCCCAGCCATCCTCCTACCGAATCTGCCTCTTTGTATACTTTCCCAGGTCTCAGAAAGAGTTCCACCAATGAACCCTAACTGTGTTTCTCCCTTTTGTAAATGCTGCACAGACTCTTGACTTCCCTGATTAGAGAAGACAGTGTTTCCCATAATATACTAAAGAGTCATCTCTGGCCGCATTTGTAAGTTAATAGGGAGAAACCACCCAGATGTTTGTTTCAGGGCTAACCTGCCTAGCATCTGAGACTGAGTGAAGTCAAAAGTCCAAGTATGACAGGTCTTGAGACTATCTGGTATAACCTCCTCTTCGAAGCATGAAACCATTTTATAACATGCACACACCCTCAGCCTCTTCTGGAGATTTTTAAGTAAGGTTTTAATAAGATTTATGGGAGATTTAAGATTTAAGAAAGATTTATGGGAGCCCCCTTTCTGTAATCAGAATGTAGAAAGCTTAGCTATAATTCTTGAACATGAGACCCTCACTGTGTATTCACCATGTTCCTGGAATGTAACACGCCTATCAGCTGTTTAGTAACTTGTTAACAAATGTTTAAAAGGAAAAGGGAAAAATAGGGCATTAGGCAAAGGAGTATAAAGTGGAATGAAAATTTCAGCACAAAAAACTTCTGAGTAAATGACTCAATGGCTTGTTGTTGTTGTTGTTGTTGTTGTTGTTTCTTTAACAAATACCTCCTCAGTAACTCCCTCAAATTACAACAAAAGCAGATACTCTCACTGGCTGGTGCTCACACACATTCATAAATGATGCCCAAAGATGTCTTTTTACTTTAGCATATTTTAGGAGAAGTACCAGTCACATTTTCATGATTTGGGGGGCATGTCAGAGAATGCACAATATCATCATGTATATGAACTATCTTAGATATGTATATAAGCATGAACAAAAAATAGAGAAGCATTCACTAAAGGATACTGAGTTCCAACATGATGTACATTCTTCAACTAGAGGCCACAGGCCACAGAACTGAATCAATGGGATCAGTGGGATCATATTCTAAATTACAGCTTTATCTTTTCATCATTTGAAAAAAAATGGTTTTGATTTTAGTATTATACTGTGGAAAATATTAAAAGTTGCTTGATAAGTTGGGAATAATCATAAGTAAATTTAACTGTTAAATTAAAAGATACTACAAACATGCTATGGAAATTATTTCTTGAGATTTCCTAGAAATATTTTTATAGGACAAAGAATCCATCTTTGATATAAATGATCCTATTTTATTACATTGTAGGCTTTGCTATTTCATCTATCAGAATTTCATGGAATGTGCTCACTGGTGCAACTGAGCGCAATGAAGGAAAATGGGTGTCTAAAATTTGTAACCAGAGAGAAGGGGAGGACTCAAGGAACAGGTCTATGTGTCTGAAAGTTGTAAAATTCAGAGGTTCCATGAGTTTCCTCTCCTAATGTCAACTACCAAAGGTATTTAGAAGTCAGCTTGTAGGGATGCCTTTATTACTGGTACTTAAATTGTTCTTACAAAAAGAAAGGTCAGCTTTCCTCTTAGTACTGGCCCTTCTCTTTGCAAAAATTTACTCATATATATATATATATATATATATATACATTTTATTTCAGTCAAAACATAAATTATATTTCCCCTCCTACAGGCAAGATTTTCAACATTAGAATTAGGATTTTGCAGTGCATTAGGCAGATACAGTAGCTGTCACCACATGGGGAAAAAAGAAAGAAAGAAAAAAAAAACGAAAAGCAGACCTAGGATAAGTTACGATGATTTTTTTAAAAATATGTTAACTGTTTTGAGTCACTGAGAACACAATGATGAGTAAAACATAATGCATGCCCTCAAAAGCTTCCCAGTCCAGGGAGGGAGGCAGATATGGAAACAGGTAATTATAGTACAGTGCTGTGTTTGTAGTAAGTGCTAACTGCCTCACTGAAACCCACAGCCTCAATGAACAAGTTCAAGTTCCCCAGCCAAGGACTCTGACTGTTGTGGAATGGAAATGATAATTCATGATCCACAACTTGTTGCAGACAACTCACCAGCTCCTATCCAACAGGAAAAGCATTTCCTCTTCCCTAAGTACCTGTCTCGTGTCACATGTGGGCAGAAAAGCTTTCTGTTTTTTTAAAGCAGCGTGGGGGTGTGTGTGTGTGTGTGTGTGTGTGTGTGTCTGTGTGTTTCAGTAGCATCATTGTTATACCATTCCAAAGACAGGAAATAATAGATCCATTTCCTCTAAGGGAGAGACAGCATACAGGTTAAGGATGGTTTATTAGCTTCCAGCTTATGATACACAAGAGCTATTTGGGTACATAACTCACCTCACTGGTCCAGAGCCAGCCTCATAAAGCTCAGCAGCACTTTCCCCCCATCTTTTTGACTAAACAGAAGTTATTGTACAGTTACAGCCTTGTTATATATGATGTTAATAAATGTGCCACCCTGACTGTCCGCTCTTTTAAGTAACTCTTCTAACCTGGACGTGTTACAGGAGATTTATATTGCTGCATTACATCTGAGGGGAATGCAGGGAAATGACATTAGAGCTAGAACTGGAGCAGCTTTCTCTGAGACATTTCAGACACAGCAGGAGGAGAGCTGTCCAAAGGGATTTGTAAAGGATGAGAGAGAAAAAAGATAAAATAGCAAAACAAAAACTTTGAGAAAATTTTGGTAGTTTGGCCATGTGGCTGATTCTAAATTAGGCCTTGGTTGTAGAAATCACTACTTGTTACTTAATGAAAAAAGAAAAAATTTCTGGTGAAAACTAAAATGCCCTTTTGCCAACTCTCAAACTAACTTATTTCAAAATCTCAGTTCATGAAATGAAACTTAGTACTAAGTTACTTAATAAATATTTGTTAAAGGAATAAGTAACACACTGTAAAGTCCTTGAAGTCTGTAATCACTGCTCTCTCTTACAACCAGAAAGGTGCCTAGTACCTCCTAAGTAGGAAAGAATTGTTTATTTCATAAATGGATGATATAAACAGCAATGTTTTATTATTCACTAGTATTATATAGATTCCAATCAGCCCTGAATCTGATTCTAAAAGGTGACAAACAATATTTTATTGACATTTCGCAAGGGATCAAGGTAAAAGTAAATGAACTGATTTGGATAATTCTAAATAATAAATCAGTAAAAACAGAGAAACAGAAAACCTAGGATCCAACAATGGGAATAAACAAGATGGTGGCAGACATATTTAAGAGTGAGATGGCCATGTGGAGTTGGCTTCAACTTCAGGAGAAAAGTCAAGGACTCTGACTTCTAGCCTGGAGCCATACCACGCATGTAAACATGAGTTAGCAGTATTGAACCATGACCTTATTACAGATCATGGTCCCTGGAGCTGCAGTTCTTTGACTTGAGCTCTCTGCTTAAAACTGGTGAAAAGCAATGCTTTCTTATTCTCCACAATAGTATACTCCAAGTCTGAGACTGTACCTCTGATGCCTCCACTTTCACCATATCCTCAGCTCTTCACCATTAGCCAGTTGCCATATATGTATACTTCAAATTTTTATGATACAAATGATACAATGATACAATGATACAAATGGAAAAAATCCATATACACATAATATTCATATTCATGAAGTCAGAGATGGCTATTTGGATTATCAATGTCTTTCACAATTTGAAATGTATGGCCAATGCTTACACATACTTTTTTAGCTAGCTGACCATTAGTCCTGACAATTAGTCCTATAATATGCAAACACCTGTGACAAAATCTGTTTCTCTGGTTCACTTTAGCCACACTATACCTCTGTCTGCTTTTCATGCCCTGGATAGCATTTTTCCCCCTCTGTACACCTTTCTTTTATTCCTATTGTGCTTTTCAGAACACTTTCTCTGAAATAAATCAAGTAGGAAAAGACTCAACTCTAGGGCCTGACTTTATTGCAACTCTCAATACCTTCCTTTATGATACATTTATTTTAGCATCTTGTATCAGTTAGCTTTTGCTACATAACAAAGCACTCCAAAATTTAATGGTTTAAAATAATAATTATTTAATTGATTATGATTTAATGGGTTGAGTAGGGCTCAGCTGGTACAACTCCTCTCTGCTTCTTATGATGTCAGTTAGGCTCACTCAAATATATAAGAACATCAGGTGGGTATGTTGGGATGGCTGGGACATCTGGGATCTCCCTCCACATAGTTTCATGTCCACCGAGGTAGCCCAAGCTAATAAACAGGATCACAGGACTTCTGATAAATTTGAGCTCTGCAAAACCTCCAAGGCCTGGACTTGAATACTGCCTCGCCTCCCTTCTGCCATTTTATGGCTTAAAAGGAGTCACTAGGGCTTTCTGCCTGTGGACGCCGCCGAGTAAGATCGTTAAAGTCTCCCCTCCCACCGCCGTCATGTCTAAGTTAGATTCTCCCAAAGAGCCTGAACAGCTGCGGAAGCTCTTCATCGGGGGTCTGAGCTTTGAAACAACCGATGAGAATCTGAGGAGCCATTTTGAGCAATGGGGAACACTTACGGACTGTGTGGTAATGAGAGATCCAAACACCAAGCGCTCCAGAGGCTTTGGGTTTGTCACATATGCCACTGTGGAGGAGGTAGATGCAGCCATGAATGCAAGGCCACACAAGGTGGATGGAAGAGTTGTGGAACCAAAGAGGGATGTCTCAAGAGAAGATTCTCAAAGACTTGGTGCCCACTTAACTGTGAAAAAGATTTTTGTTGGTGGCATTAAAGAAGACACTGAAGAACATCATCTAAGAGATTATTTCGAACAGTATGGGAAAATCGAAGTGATTGAGATCATGACTGACAGAGGCAGTGGCAAAAAGAGGGGTTTTGCTTTTGTAACATTTGATGACCATGATTCTGTAGACAAGATTGTCATTCAAAAATACCATACTGCGAATGGCCACAACTGTGAAGTAAGGAAAGCACTCTCTAAGCATGAGATAGCTAGTGCTTCATCCAGCCAAAGAGGTCGAAGTGGTTTTGGAAACTTCGGTGGGGGTCGTGGAGGTGGTTTTGGTGGGAATGACAACTTTGGTCGTGGAGGAAACTTCAGTGGTCGAGGTGGCTTTGGTGGCAGTCGAGGTGGTGGTGGATATGGTGGCAGTGGGGATGGCTATAACGGATTTGGTAATGATGGAAGCAACTTTGGAGGTGGTGGAAGCTATAATGATTTTGGCAATTACAACAATCAGTCTTCAAATTATGGACCCATGAAAGGAGGCAATTTTGGAGGCAGAAGCTCTGGCCCTTATGGTGGTGGAGGCCAATACTTCGCCAAACCACAAAACCAAGGTGGCTATGGTGGTTCCAGCAGCAGCAGTAGCTATGGCAGTGGCAGAAGGTTTTAATTACTGCCAGGAAACAAAGCTTAGCAGGAGAGGAGAGCCAGAGAAGTGACAGGGAAGCTACAGGTTACAACAGATTTGTGAACTCAGCCAAGCACAGTGGTGGCAGGGCCTAGCTGCTACAAAGAAGACATGTTTTAGACAATACTCACGTGTATGGGCAAAAAACTCGAGGACTGTATTTGTGACTAATTGTATAACAGGTTATTTTAGTTTCTGTTCTGTGGAAAGTGTAAAGCATTCCAACAAAGGGTTTTAATGTAGATTTTTTTTTTGCACCCATGCTGTTGATTGCTAAATGTAATAGTCTTATCATGACGCTGAATAAATGTGTGTTTAAAAAAAAAAAAAAGGAGTCACTAGGGTAATCCATATTCAAGAGGTAGAAAAAGCAGACTCAACCTCTTAGTAGGAAGAAATGCAAATAATTGGGACTATTTTTTGCAATTTATTATACATTTTAATTTTTAAAAATCCCAGAAGCTCTAATCATAACTAAAAAGTTTTAAAAAAGCAAATAACTATTACAATTTCTTAAACACTTTACATAATACATAGTATTTCATCTTACCCAGTGAAATAGATAAGGGGTTGGCAAATTATGGCCTGTGGACCAAATCCAGCCTGATGCCTGCACCAAGGTTTGTTATAGCCCACAAGCTAAGAATGTTTTTTACATTTTTAAATGGTTGGGGGGAAATTCAAAAGAAAAATAACATTTTATAACACATAAAAATTACATAAAATTCAAATTCCAGTGTCCATAAATAAAGTTCAATGGAACACAGTCATGCCCATTTGTTTACATATCGTCTATGCCTGCTTTCATACTATAGGAGAACTGAATAACTGCAGCATGGGCCATATAGCCTGCAAAGCCTAAAATTTGTACTTAGATAGATCTAGCCCTTTATGGAGGGTTTACTGAAGTAGACACTAGTACTAGTTCCCTGATATTAATTACAAAACCAAAGTTTTAAAAACCAAAGTAACTCAGAGATAGGATTTGAACTCAGACCTGCATAACTCCAAAACTGACACTGTACACTCAGCAAAATGACAATAACTGCTATTTGTTGAGTACATACCTGTGTCATAATGCCTAATCCTTATGATGGCCCTAGAAGAGACTGTGATTACCCTCAGCATATAGATAAAGAGCAGACTGACAAGTGATGGCATAATTTGACATATCCTATATGACTAGTGAGTGGCAGAGCTAAAAATGCAAAATTGGGTATCTCATACATCAGCTGAGCTCCTAGTAAAAGGTACATTTTAACGGAAAAATATGACAGACACCACCTTAACCAAGTTGTCAGGGCCAACAAACCTTGTAACACTTCAGATGTCAGACACAGAGGAGATTATGTCACCCATGGACTACTCCAGTCAAAACTGTTTAACCACAATTAGCTCATAAGAAAACAATTGGATACTTTCAAATCAAAAGACATTCTGCCAGCAACCAGCTTCAGCTTGGCTCTTCAAAAAGTCATAATCATGGAAAATAATAAAAGATGAGAGATTAGTTCTCAATTGAAAAAAATTAAATAGACATGATAAGTAAATACTATATATGACTCTTGATTGGATTGTACATTAGAGGAAAAGTATAAAAGACAGTAAGTATGGAGACAACTGGAGAAATCTGAATATGGGCTATGAATTAGAAATAGTACTTCATCACTGTTAAATTTCATAAGTATGATCATTGGGTTGTGATTATGTAGGAGAATGTCTCTGTCCTCAAAAAACAGTGGCTGAAGCATTTACTGACAAAGTGTTATGGTATCTGTAACTTACTCTCATGGTTCAGCATGCACACACACACTATATGCGTACACTGTGTGTGGAGAGAAAAAAGAGAGGGAAAGGGAGAGGAGGGAGAGAAAGAGGAAGGCAAAGCAGAGAATGATTACAACTGGTAAATCTAGGTTAAGGGTATATGAACATACTATTCTTACAGATTTTGTGCCCACAGTTTCACTGTTACCACTGTACCACTTATGCTTTCAAACACACAAAGAAACCCCTAGTCTGCTCTCCTCACTCTTCTCATAGTCCCCTCTGCTCCCAAATGCAAACATAGGTTTTGTGTACTTCTGAAACTGAGGGGATGTATCTCTAAACATCAGAAGACCAGGCAGTTGTAAAAGGACTTCTGTTCATGCCTTCCAAGAAACTTTGACACTTTGAAGAGGTTAAAGTTTCCATTCAACTTGTCACACTGTGCTAGTTTAAAGCCTTTAAGTACACCGACCCCTCTTTCCACAAGCAATTTCCCAAAGGCATCTGTGTTTAGAACACACACAGACAGGCTTTTATAAGTGCCCATTAGTCTTCAAACCTGAAATGCCCCCCAAAATGAGCTACAGTGAAAAACACATACTACTTCAAATGAAAAATAGCAAAATACATCAAGAGTTCAAAAGGCAGGAGTTGAACAAGATGATCCCATTTCATGCTACATTAATACGTCACTCTAATTTCATATAGGAATGAGCCTTCACACTTCCCATCCAGAATTCTGAAATATGTAGGTATCCAAGCAAGTAAATCTATTTCATAAATGGGGGCGGATAGAATGTGCTGACAATTTTGGAAATACTCCAGAGTTTTTAGGCCAATGATAAGGGAGAGAGAATGAGAGGAAGGAAGGAAGGAAGGAGAGAAAGGGAAGGGGAGAGGAGGGGAGGAGAGGGTGGGGAGGAGAGAGGAGAAGAGGACAGAGGGGAGGGAAGGAGAGAGGGAGGGAGAAACACTGGCCCATTCTAGCATAAGTAGAATTATGTCTACAAACTGCAACTGTTCTCTCAAAGATAATACATAGGTGGCCAAGAGCCCAGGGCTAGAGTCAGACTGCCCAGAGTTTGTTTCTTGGGTCTGTCATTTATCCGGCATGGAGGTCATGGTCCTACACAGGACTTAACCTGTGTGCCAGGTTCTCCATCATAAAATGGTAATAACAATATTACCTACCCCTAGAGTTACCCTGAGAACCTGATTGAGATAATTCATGGGAAGTGCTTAGAACAGCACCTAACATGTAGCAATACATTTTGAGCTATTACTATCACAATAATTTCAGATTGAGTATGAGGAAATTGCAAATCACCCTAGGTTTGAGTGTCAAAATTAGCACCACTTCATATAGCCATCAAATTGTCTCACCAACAATTCTTAAGGGGAAATGGCTTTCTAGGTCTCTCTCATTTTTATTCTCCTTCAAATGGATAACCCATATATGACCAATTTATTCCACACTAAATCCCACAAAAATAACTCTTATAATCCAAGTTCTATGTGTCTTATCAGCCTGTTAACTACAAACTAAGGCCACATTTTCTTTTAATGATCAATTTCTGGATGCAGCAGCCCCCTAGATTCATGGGTGAACATTTATTTGTTGATGTTTTTTCTGTCTCCAGTTATATTACCTCACAGTCCTCTTGGTGAACCATGCCTCCATCACTGACACTCTGGGCAGTGGGGTGACCTTTACTCCAACACCAGCATGTGGCTCCAGGTAAGCCAGGCCCAAGGTTTTTGTAACAGCTGCTGTTAAAGGGATTAAAATGAAAACCTAGAATTGTTAGCGGCCACCCTGATATCACAAAAATGTCAAACTAGGACCTTTGAGTAAGGAGGCAATACAGAAGAAAGGCAGGTTGGGTGGATAAATAGATACCAAGTGGTAATGATCTACTGTGAGCCACTGGAACCAACAATGGCTGAATGTAGAAGATCTTGCCCAGAATATTCCTATTAAAGAGTTAATAGATGTCCTTTTTGCTTTAATTGGTTTGGGATGAATTTTATTGTATTCACACTGAAAGCATTCTGAATGATACTGCTTTGCATCTTTGGAATATCAGAGACTTTCTGGACTTCAAGCCCCTTTAGAAGAGGGGCTTCCTTCTAAACTCTATGCCCTGGTCAGTCACTGGGCCTTGATAAAGTTCTGCCTATGCTTAGGGTCTTCTGAAAATCTTTTTGCATTCTGGTCCTACTTGTCCTAACTATAGAATTTCAGAGTCAACCCAGTCATCCTGACCCAAAACAGACAGTGAGACATCATTCTGTCCTCTCCTATTACCAAACCTGAACCCCTCCCCAAAGCAAACATTCTCCCACCCAGATCAGTTACAGAACAGAACCTGCTATACATCTCAATAGACAGACAGACACAGGGAAAAAATAGTCATGAAAGAAGAGTAATACTTAGCCTTTTATAAGTGCCCTGATACCCCTCCTTGCTCATCTTTGTACTGCATGAACCACCAGTTTCTTGCCTGATCATCATACTAAGATTACGTGCCATCCAACATTGTAGAAGAGGTTTACACTTCTAAAGAACTCTTCAAGTTCATCACCTTGGACCCCAACCTTATGTGTCCCTGAAGTTCAGTCTTAAAATGGATTCTCCCACTACTAGGTTTTTAGAAACACGACTCTCTTGGGAAGAAAGAATAGAGAACTCAACTTAAATATCATAGCTAGAAGCACTTGGTTAAACATGACTCAGTCACATGTTGCCACCATCCAAGGCAAACCTATACCAGTGTTTAAATCACCTAGCCTTTCAAAAAGCATGAAAATCAATTATTCCTCCATTGATTTCTCCTGTTATCTCCTGAAAAATTCAGGATGTAACTTTTAAACATAATTATCACCACTGGCTATCCCACCATAGGTCAACAGCCTCAATAGACTTCCACTTGATAAACTGAATGAAACAGTGGAGCATATTGATGTTTCTCTCACCATCAATTTTTCTAGCTATTGAATTTCACCCTTTCCCTATCTTTCCACTTCTCCCAATTACAAAGGTCATTTTCAATTTCAATCCTGTTTCCAAGGCATTAGCCAACACATCCAACTTGCTGTCAATGGGATATTTAATAAGCATACTCATTCCACTATCCAAGACATTAATGAAGTTTCTAAGTATTGCAGGACAACATTTCTCAAGAGTGTCTTCTCTTCCTACTTTCAAGTCACAATGACCCACTGACAAATACTTTCAATTTGAGCCAGCTGTGTACTTAACAGTGAAATGAGCTAAACTCTATTTTCCCAGTTTCTTGATGAATATGACATGTGGGACTGGATTTTAAAAACTTCTGGAGACATAATAAAGGGTTGAAACACATCCATTTGCCCTTACCTGACAAAATAAAGAATAGCAATTCTATCAGGTAGTAAACCTAATCATTCAGATTTTTTCTATTATTTCTAAGGTCCTTCAATGTTTAAGTGTTTCCTGAGTCAAAAACTCCTAATTTGCTGGTGCCAGTATGAGACTGGGGCCAAACACACCTGGGACTAAATCCTACCTCTGTCACTCTTTGGGACTTTGGGAGCTGGGACTAAATCCCTCTGTCACTCTTTGGGACTTTGGGAGAAAGGAAGGGCAAGGGCAAGGGCAGGGCAGGGCAAGGCAAGGCAAGGCAAGGCAAGGAAAAGAGGGGTTTTTTGGTGGCGGCAGGGGAGGGGGTGTTTTTGGTTTTTTGCCCTGCACCTGTTTCCTCATCTATAAAAGGGACATAATTATTAACTTTAACAATGTTTCAAGGACTAGCAACACGTCTTGGTTAGAGTATAAATTCAGTAAAAAGCTGGCCTTCTTTCTTTGTCTCATTCGAAAGGTTGTGTCTCTATTATAAAATCTCACCACGATCAAGGTAACTTCTGGCACTGCATAATAGATTTATGTGAGGTGTGATTATTCCAGTGGATTTCATACATATGGATCCTTTCTAATTTCTACACCTTGGGGTTTGGTAGGGGGAAGGACAGTTGGTTCAAGCATAGTCCTGGAGTCAATCAGGGTGAACCTGACTATGCTTCTTGTTCATCAAGGGCCTCAGAAAATTTTCTTCAACTCTCAAAGTTTGCTTTTCTTTCTAAACAAGGAGATGACAATGATACCTGGCTCAAAGTTTTCTTTTAAGGTTTACTCTAGATTTTGCTCACAGCAACATTCAACAAATGAATGCTGTAGCATAATGAGGCAACTCATGTTGGAATCTTATCCATATGGGATGAATTCTTACATATCTGCTAGAATTCTTTCCACTTCCCAGCTTTTCTCTGGTTAAACAGTACACTCCATGCAAATGTGGATCAGCTCTGTTTAATTAAACATTATAGATCTTGCTCCTAGAACAGTGCCTATCACATGGTAAACACTCAGTAAGAAATTGCTGATTAAATAATGGATGAAAGAATGAATACATACCTCTTTGAGTTCATGCCAACAAAGTCTGAATATGACTGAAGGCAGCTGAATAAGACTGAGTAACACTGAGGATAAATGGATCCTAACTACTCTATTTATAAGACCATTACAAAACTCCTTAATTAAGGCTTTTCAATTTTCTAAAGTATATCAGAATTCAGCATATGAAGGTTTCAGGCAACATAGTACCTATACTTAACAACATGATATTGTGCACTTAAAATTTTTTCAAGAAGGCAGATCTCATATAAAGCTTTCTTACCTTTAAAAAAGTGAGACCTCAAGGAAACTTCTAGAGCTTACAGATATATTCATTACGTTAATGTCGTGACATGTCCATGTGTATGCATGTGTCCAAACTCACCAAATTATATACTTCAAACATGTGCATTTTTCATATGTCAATTTTACCTCAAAAAGACTGAAAAAAAAAAGAATTTGGGGTTACATCTCTAAATGTAAATAGCATGATTTATTTTCTGAAAACTTGTGAATTCTCTCACCCCCCAAAAAGCAGTTTATATTTAAAATATAAGTATATACAAGGGGAAAGTGGCAGCCTGGAGAGGGCAGGGAAGCTGTCTGCTCTTTCTCCAGACCTCACCCTACCTAACTCTTCCATTTGGCTGTTCCTGAGTTACATCTCTTTATATTCAACCACTGATCAGAATAGTGCATCTTCTCAGCCATATAGTTACATGGTCCCATCTGTATAATCTAATAAGCTCAACAGTCTTCATTCCTTCTCATTCCCTGGGGTGCCTGAGGAAGTGCACCTTGCCTGGATCATGACTGATATATTCAGCTATACATCTCCTCAACCACTTCTCATCAAAATGACTAGGAAGAGGAACACCCAAAAGAGAAAAATTCAGGGACTGTGCCCTCTACCACAGAACTACTGGATATGGACATAAACAGTGTGTCAGAAAGGGAATTCAGGGTTACAATTAACCAGGCAATGGCTAGGTTGGAGAAGACCATCAGTGACAAAATAGAATCTCTAAGGGTGGAAGTGAGAGCAAATCTGGCAGAAATTTAAAATGCTATCAATGAGAGCCAATCTAATCTTAATACTCTAACAGCTAGGGTAACTGAAGTATAAGATAGAATTCGTGACCTAGAAGACAAACTGATAGAAAAGACGGATCAGGAGGAGGCCTGGAACAAATAGCTTAGAAGCCATGAAAATAGAATTAGAGAAATAAATGACACCATAAAACATTCTAACATCAGAATTATTGGGATCCCTGAGGGGGTGGAGAAAGAGAGAAGACTAGAAGACATAGTTGACAAGTTCTAGATGTAAATTTCCCTCATCTGGAGAATGGAACAAGTTTTCATGTTCTAGAGGCAGAAAGGACACTCCCCAAGATCAACAAGGGTAGAAAGACCTCTAGACACTTAACTGTGAAATTCGCTAATCATAATTTCAGACAGGAGGTGTTAAGGGCAGCTAGGGGGAAGAGATTCCTTACATACAGAGGAAGGACCATCAGAATAATGTCAGACCTGTCCATAGAAACCTGGCAAGCTAGAAAGGACTGGCAAGACATATTCAGGGCACTAAATGAGAAGAACATGCAACCAAGAATACTTTATCCAACAAGGATGACCTTCAAAATGGATGGAGAGATAAAGAGCTTCCAAGACCAGCAAGGTTTAAAAGAGTATGTGACCACCAAGCTGGCACTACAAGAAATATTAAGGGGGTTCTACGAAAGAAGAAAGAACCCAAGAGTGACACAGAACAGAAATTTACAGAGACAATCTATAGAAAGAAGGACTTCACAGGCAACATGATGTCGATAAAAACTTATCTTTCAATAATCACTCTCAATGTGAACGGCCTAAATGCTCTCATAAAATGGCATAGGGTTGCAGTCTGGATAAAACAACAGGACCTGTCTATATGCTGTCTACAAGAGACACATTTGGAACCTAAAGATCCATCCAGACTGAAAGTGAAGGGATGGAGAACTATCTTTCATGTCAATGGGCCCCAAAAGAAAGCTGGGGTAATGATTCTCATATCAGATAAATTAGATTTTAAGCTAAAGACTACTGTAGTCAGAGATACAGAAGCATACTAAATCATTCTTAAAGGGTCTATCCACCAAGAAATCTAAAAATTGTATTTATTCCCCCAATATTGGGGCAGCCAACTACATAAGCCAACCGTTAATCAAAATAAAGAGTCATATTGTTATGAATACATTGATTGTAGGGGATCTTAACATGCCACCCTCAGTAAAAGACAGATCATCCAAGCAGAAAATCAGTAAAGAAACAAAAGCTTTGAATGACACATTAGACCAGATGGACCTCATAGATATATACAGAACATTCCACCCTAAAACAACAGAATACTCATCCTACTCAAGTGCACATGGAACTTTCTCCAGAATAGACGAAATACTGGGTCACAAATCAGGGCTCAACCATTACCAAAAGATTGAGATTATTCCCTGCATATTCTCAGAACACAATGTTTTGAAACTGGAACTCAACCACAAGAAAAAGTTTGGAAGGAATTCAAACACTTGGAAGCTAAAGACCATCCTGCTCAAGAATGTTTGGGTCAACCAGGAAATCAAAGAAGAACTTAAACAATTCATGGAAACCAATGAGAATGAAGACACATCGGACCAAAACCTATGGGATAGGGCAAAGGCAGTCCTAAGGGGAAATACATAGCCATCCAAGCCTCACTCAAAAAAAAAAAAAAAAAATTGAAAAATCCCGAATATACCAATTCTCTTTAGACCTTAAAGAACTGGAAAATCAACAACAAATGAAGCCAATCCCATGCACAAGAAGAGAAATAATCAAGATTAGAGCAGAGATCAATGAGTTAGAAACTAGAGATAGAGTAGAACACATCAACGAAACTAGAAGTTGGTTCTTTGAAAGAATCAATAAGATCAATAAACCACTGGCCAAACTAATCCAAAAGAAAAAAGAAAGGACCCAAATAAAGAAAATTATGAATGAAAGGGGAGAGATCACAACTAACACCAAGGAAATAGAAACAATCATCAGAAATTATTATAACAATTTTATGCCAATAAGTTAAGCAACCTAGAGGAAATGGATGCATTCCTGGAAACCTATAAACTTCCAAGACTGAAACAGGAAGAAACTGACAACCTGAACAGACCAATATCTAGTAACAAGATTGAAGCAGTGATCAAAAACCTCCCAAAAAATAAGACCCCGGGACCTGACCAATTCCCTGGGGAATTCTACCAAACACTCAAAGAAACTGTTTCAAAAAAAATAGAAACAGAAGAAAAATTTCCAGATTCTTTTCTATGAAGCCAGCATTATCCTGATCCCCAAACCAGGCAAAGACCCCAGCAAAAAGGAGAATTTCAGAACAATGATGATGGGTCTGATGAACCAATTCATCCCTGATGAATACAAATGCCAAGATTCTCAACAAGATCCTAGTTAATAGGATCCAACAGTACATTAAAAAGATTATCCAGGACACCTGGGTGGCTCAGTTGGTTAAGCGGCTGCCTTCGGCTCAGGTCATGATCCCAGCGTCCTGGGATCGAGTCCCACATCGGGCTCCTCACTCAGCAGAGAGCCCGCTTCTCCCTCTGCCTCTGCCTGCCACTCTGTCTGCCTGTGCTTGTTCGCTCTCTCTTCTTCTCTCTCTGACAAATAAATAAATGAAATCTTTAAAAAAAAAAAAAAAAGATTATCCACCATGACCAGATGGGATTTATTCCTGGGATGCAAGCATGGTTCAACATTGGCAAACCAATCAATGTGATAGAAGAAATCAATAAAAGAAGAGAGAAGAACCACATGGTCCTATCAAATGATGCAGAAAAAGCATTTGACAAAATACAGTATCCGTTCTTGATTAAAACTCTTCAAAGTATAGAATAGAGAGAATATTCCTCAACTTCATAAAGTCCATCCATGAAAAACCCACAGCGAGTATCATTCTCAGTGGGGAAAAGCTGACAGCCTTCCCTTTGAGATCAGGAACACAACAAGGATTCCCATCCTTGCCACTGTTGTTCCCTTTGAGATCAGGAACATGAAAAGGAGGCCCACTCTCACCACTATTGTTCAACATAGTACTAAAATCAGACAACAAAAATAAATAAAAGGTATTCAAGTTGGCAAAGAAGTCAAATTCTCTCTCTTCACAGACGACATGATACTTTACATGGCAAATCCAAAAGACTCCGCCCCCAAACTATTAGAACTCATACAGCAATTTGGTAATACAGCAGGATACAAAATCAGTGCACAGAAATCAGTTGCTTTCTTATACACTAACAATGAAAATATAGAAAGGGAAATTAGAGAATTGATTCCATTTACTATAGCACCAAGAACCATAAGATACCTTAGAATAAACCTAACCAAAGAGGTAAAGGATCTGTACTCAAAGAACTACAGAACACTCATGAAAGAATTTGAAGAAGACACAGAAAGATGGAAAAGCATTCCAATCTCATGGATTAGAAGAATAAACATTGTTAAAATGTCTATACTGCCCAGAGCGATCTATACTTTCAATGCCATTCCGATCAAAATTCTACTGGCATTTTTCAAAGTGCTGAAACAAACAAACAATCCTAAAATTTGTATGGAACCAGAAAAGACCCCGAATCGCTAAGTTAATATTGAAAAAGAAAAAACAAAACTGGGGGCATCACATTGCCTGATTTCAAGTTTTATTATAAAGCTGTGATCACCAAAGCAGCATGGTATGGGCATAAAAACAGACACATAGACCAGTGGAACAGGGTAGAGAGCAAGATATGGACCCTCAACTCTATGGTCAAATAATCTTGGACAAAGCAGGAAAAAATATACAGTGGAAAAAAGACAGCTTCTTCAGTAAATGGTGTTGGGAAAATTGTACAGCTAGGTATAGAAGAATGAAACTCAACCATTCTCTTACACCATACACAAAGATAAACTTGAAATGGATAAGAAACCTCAATGTGAAGCAGCAATCTATCAAAATCCTAGAGGAGAATATAGGCAATAACCTCTTCAACATCGCCCACAGCAACTTCTTTCAAGACATGTCTCTAAAGGCAAAGGTAACAAAAGTAAAAATGAACTTTTGGGATTTCATCAAGATGATCAAAAGCTTCTGCACAGCAAAGTAAACAGTTAACAAAACAAAGAGGCAACCCATGGATTGGGAGAAGAGATTCACAAATGACACTACAGACAAAGGGCTGATATCCAATATCTATGAAGAACTCCTCAAACTCAACACACACAAACCAGATAACCACATCAAGAAATGCACTGAAGACATGAACAGACACGTCACTAAGGAAGACATACAAATGGCTAACAGACACTTGAAAAAATGTTCATCATCATTAGCCATCAGGGAGATTCAAATCAAAACCACATTGAGATACCACCTTACACGAGTTAGAATGGCCAAAATTAACAAGACAAGAAGCAACAAATGTTGGAGAGGATGTGGAGAAAGGGGAAACCTCATACACTCTTGATAGGAATGCAAGTTCGTGCAGCCACTTTGGAAAACAGTGTGGAGATTCCTTAAGAAATTAAAAATAGAAGTTCCCTATGACCCTGCAATTGCACTACTGGGTATTTACTCCAAAGATACAGATGTAGGGAAAAGAAGGGCCATCTGTACCCCAATGTTCATAGCAGCAATGGCCACAGTTGCCAAACTGTGGAAAGAGCCAAGATGCCCTTCAACAGACAATGGATTAAGAAGATATGGTCCATATATATACAATGGAGTATTATGCCTCCATCAGAAAGGATGAATAGCCAGCTTTTGTATCAACATGGACAGGACTGGAGGAGATTATGCTGAGTGAAATAAGTCAAGCAGAGAAAGTCAATTATCATATGGTTTCACTTACTTGTGAAGCATAAGGAATAACATAGAGGACATTAGGAGAAGGAAAGGAAAAGTGAATTGGGGGAAATTGGAGAGGGAGATAACACATGAGAGACTGTGAACTCTGAGAAACAAACTGAGGGTTTTGGAGGGGAGGAGGGTGGTGAGATGGGTGAGCCTGGTGGTAGGTATTAAGGAAGGCAGGCATTACACGGAGAAGTGGGTGTGGTACATAAACAATGACTCTTGGAACACAGAAAAAATTAAATTAAATTTTAAAAATATATATATATAAGTACATACAAGCCTAAAGTGATTTCCTGATGGTCTGATAGAGAATGACTGAGCATCCCTGGGTGATCCAAGACATAGAGGAATATACTCTCTCCCACATACATACCATATGTTTTCAAGTGTCATACTTTACCCCAAGGACATAATCAGATGCACATTATTTTTATCACATTATTTCTCATAATCTATAAATGAGAATCTAAATATATAGTAACTGAATTACAGTTTATCCTGATTATAATATTCTGTATAGCAATTAAAAAATGTTATCTTAAAATACCAAAATACATGAAAATATTTTCAAAATATACTGCTAAATGAAAAAAGCTGGTTACAATTGCTAGTTATTATCACTAAAATGACAATAAAGTGATTTTCAAATCAAATACTCAATGAGGCAAAGATAATAGGAGAAAACACAGAATTGTGAAAGATGAAAAGTAAATGAACACATGGTAGCCCTCTTGTACCCTAAGTGAATCTGAAATTTAAGCTGGCTCCGGGAAGCTCTAAAAGGGGATGAAGCATGGTACAAAACCCCAGGAATGCTCAAGAATAAGAAATAGCACTCTGACAGAGGAAGTGCCTATAGTTCAGAAAGCAAAATTGTTTGAATATCCTTATAACAAAGCATTTAAATCCAGGATAACTCTCAGACCCCACTATCATTCCTGTAGAAAACTAGGGATTTACTCTCTGGAGAAGCTGATTCAGAAAGCCTCTGGATTTGTCACTAGACACTTGTGAGCTTAGAGTACCATCCTGAAAATGTGGATTATGTGGAATCTGGATACTGAATCACCAAGTCCTTGGCCCCCTTTCCCACTCACTTCTAAAAATGCTAAAGTCTCAAGTTCTTTCCAGCTTGGTCCATGGCTTTACTCAGCATTAGTTTCTTTGAATTTCTTTTGCTCGGCAAATTTCAAGTTTAAACAAGATCTCAGAGGGAATGTTTAACCTGCTAAAGAAAATAAGTGTTTTAATCATTTAACAGCACTCTTTACAAACAACCTTTATAATATTTGTAAAGGTTTATAGCTGTGTTAGTGCTGATTCTTCAGAAGGTCTACCTGGAAATACTGTACTTGATATTAATTTTTTAAATTATATACTTAAGCTGCAAAGTGGCTTATCTTAGAATACAGTCCATAGTTTACAATGGACTGAGCCTCATTTGTCCTTTCCCAGTGCGTTTGCATTATAGTCCCTGTATGAGGGAAGTCTACTTCAGTGGTTCTCAATCCGGGAATGTTGAGGGAAGATGCAGCCCTCCTGTACCCCCACTATCTCCCCAACTCCCTACCCAGGCGTGAATCAGAAACCCAAGCAGGTCTTTTAAAATTATAGACATACAGCTCCATCTCCAAAACCTCAGCAAACCCTTCAACTATCTCCTAGTGGAAAATCACCACACATCCTTAAAGAACATAATGGACATGCACATAGGACAGAACATAAAATAAGGTAACAACTATACCACTATACAGCACAGATATCTGACCAAACTGAACGATTCTATAAAATTTGAGTTTTGGACAACACTGAGAAAACATGGCTTCTAAGGCCCTTTTCCCTTTGACAATTTGTATAATACTTTAGTGGGAATAGTGCCTGTCACATTCTATGGGAACTGGCACATGACCGAGGTTAGACCAATGACCCCTCTGGTCTGGCAGGCAAGCATGAGACTTACCAATCCAAGCGCTTCTGAGACTTTCCCAAGTGAAGCTGGCATGAAAGTGCTTCTTCCACTTCAGTCATGAAAGAGTAACTATATGAAACTAAAGTTTCCAGAGGGCACATCCCCCACTCCAGGGATAAGCCAGGCTAAGAAAATAAAGCTGGTGCACAGAGAAAAATGGAAATTGAGGAAGGTAAGAGTCCTGAAGGGATTTTGGTTTCTGATTACAAACAAGCCTATGGATTTCCCCTTTGGCTTAAAGAGTTTTGAATTAGATCAAAGTGGAATTTTTCTACTTCCAAACAAGAGACTCTTGCTAATTCTTGCTGTTTTAAACTGTAAACTCTGGGAGGGTAAAAACCAGGCTTCAGAGACATTATGTATAGAATACATTACCTGAATAGTGATGGTCATAGTGGCAGTGATGAGGATAATGATGGTAATCAACGAACTCCCGCAAACACTGACTACACCCCAGGCACTCTTTTAGCACCACCACCGTATCTATGATATAGATACTGTAATATTATCGCCATTTTTACAGATGAGGAAACTGAGGCACGTAGATGTAAGGTCACTTACCCAAGATGGCAGAACTAAAAGGTCACTGAGTCAGGATTTGAACCAAGCACACGGCTCCAGAACCCACACTCTAAACCTTCCACATCTTCCACACCAGCACAAGTTTGTCAACTGGGTTGTTAACAACATCTCTAAATTAAGAAGCAGAGACCAAAATTACTCTCAACTTTAAGAATGTTTGACCTTGGGGCACCTGGGTGGCTCAGTGGGTTAAAGCCTCTGCCTTCGGCTCAGGTCATGATCCCAGGGTCCTGGGATCGAGCCCCACATGGGGCTCTCTGCTCAGCGGGGAACCTGCTTCCTCCTCTCTCTGCCTGCCTCTCTGCCTACTTGTGATCTCTGTCAAATAAATAAAATATTAAAAAAAAAAGAATGTTTCTCCTTTTGAACATTCCAATTGCTTTGACATTTCAGATCTTAGTGAAGGGAGCCCCACTTCACCACTGAGATTTACATGGGGAAAATATTTCATGGAAAACACCCTGAGGAAACAGCTCCATCTGTAAGTAAATGGAACATGATAAATGATGATGGTCTAATGGCAAGTGCCTTACAAAGGCTGAAAACCCTGAACTATTTCTGCTAGACTTGTGGTTTGACCTAGAGCCAATCACTCTACCCTTGGCCTCTCTGGGCTCTGTTTACTTCTCATTTAAGAAATGGTCATTTCATTGTCCCCTCACAACAAGGAAGAGGGCATTTTTTTAAAAGATTTTATTTATTTGTTTGACAGACAGAGATCACAAGTAGGCAGAGAGGCAGGCAGAGAGAGAAAGAGAGGAGGAGGAAGCAGGCTCCCCGCTGAGCAGAGAGCCCGATGCGGGACTCGATCCCAGGACCCTGAGATCATGACCTGAGCCGAAGGCAGAGGCTTAACCCACTGAGCCACCCAGGCACCCGGAAGAGGGCATTTTTAAGGCAAATTATGGCAAAAATGTGTATTCTCCACATTTCTTTGAAAAAAAATGGCAAAAAATGTGTATTCTCCACATTTCTTTGAAGATAGGAGCTAGACTTAAATGTAAAGGAAATGTGGCATTTCATTGCCATAATATTAGCTAAAGTCTCTTGAGTGCTTATCACACTCCACAATGGGTATGCATTGGTCATTCCAGCCTCATAACAACCTTACACTGTAGATATTACTATTATTCCCATTCAACAGGTGAGGAAACAAGATTTGTGGGGGAGAGGGTCAAATTATTTGCAGAGATTTGCATAGTGTGATGATTAATTTCATGTATCAACTTGGCTTGGCCACAGTGCCCAAATGTTTGGTCAAGCATCAGTCTAGAGGTTGCTGTGAAACTATTATTTAGATGAAAGTAACATTTCAATCAATAAACCTTGAGTGAATGACCCACCAAAATATGGGAGGCCTCTTCTAATCAGCTGAAGGTCTCAAAAGAAATATTAAGATCCCCTGATGAAGAAAGAATTCTGCCTCCAGACTGCCTTAATACTTGAACTGCACTTTCAACCCTTCCTGAGGTGTCCAGCCTCAGGGCCTGCCCTGTGGAATTCAGACCTGCCAGACTCCACATTCACAGAAGACAGTTCCTTAAGATCTCTCTGTCTCTCTGTGTCTCAGTCTCTCATGCAGATAACATCCTACTGTCCTATTTCTCTGGAAAACCCCAACAACTAATACACATATACAGTAACTGGAAAAGTTTGGAGTTAAACTGAAACAGCCTTACTCTGGAACCCACACCAACATTTTTTGAACTCATAAAACTTTCTTCAGCCATTCTCATTCTTTATGGGACTATGACCCTAGTGTCTCTGAAAACTGGCAGCACCACTGGTCTGAAAAAAAAAAGGATGAGAAGTATTCTACCTCTTTCTTCTAAGGAATTTCTCTTGCCCACAGTCTAACTAAGCTCAATCAACTGTCTTTGGATCCTTCCCCCCAGCCTATCTGATTTATCACTGAGTGTTAAATTATTCTGTCTGTAGTTATTTAGTGTCATATACCCTCTTCCCCATGCAGGGAGACTACAGGGAAGACTGCTCTAGCATTCCAAGGCCACTTTGAGATTCAATTGTGGGTACGTGTCTCTTGCAGTGAGAGGAGTCGAGCTGACAGAAAGCAGGGGAGCAAAGTGGAAAGAGCAGTGTCTGAAATCAGGTAGATATGGGTTCATTTCCTGACTTTACCACAGATTCACTTTACAATGTTGAACAAACTGCCTGAAGTCTTTGAACCTCACTTTTCCTACCTGTAGAGTGGGGACAGCTATACCTGTCTTGAAGTATTGTTTTAAAAATCCAGGAATACACAAGACCGAAGTACAGAGGCTGTATTTAAGAAGTCATAGCCCTTATCACTGGCAGTCCTTCCACCTTAGAATTTAAAGCCTAATGCCTGTTTCCTAAGCTCACTTATAATCAGACAACTGTTGTTGTTTGGCCATATTTCACTGACATTGCTGTGATCTGGGGTGAAGGCTAAGTCTACAATTATTCCATCTCCTATCTGACTTGGCAGCATGTCACACAGAATGCTTTAAAAACCCTAGGCTTCCTTTAGAGACCACACAAAAAGAAGGTTAAGGGTGGAATCAGAAAATCAATTTAGTTTCCGTCTAGGCAGCCTTTTGCTATAAGGTTTCTTGAACAACATAATGGCTCTGTGGAGCTGATGACAGAGGGCAACAGAAGAAACAGCCCAGTTTTGATGCAAGCTTGTCTGTCGCATCTTAGCTGGCATTCCAAGGACAGCAGTTTCCGTAGTGCTAGGAGCAATACTGGTGAAAATGGTGCCATTCAGCCAACCTTGGATATGCCCTGCACATCTATGAGCCAAGCTCTGGGTTATATATACTGCCTGCTGTCTATACTGTAATTTTGTAAATTGTTTGTTTGTTGTTTCTCACTATATAATTAATTCATGGTCCTTATAAAATACCTGGAAATAATTAAAAAGTAGAAGAAATGTTATTCGTAGTCCTAGTAATCAAAGACGATTGTCAACATTTCAGTAAATTCTTTTCAGTTTTCATTAAATTTTGAGAATTAGTGAAGCTGTGATTATACACCTCATTATATGTTCAATCATGTTACACCCTAAAAGATGAGTTGGAAAACTACAGCCTGCAGGCCAAATCTGGACCACTGCCTGTTCTCCTAAATAAAAGTTTACTACAACACACCCATGCCTACTCATTGCCCCAATGTCTATGTTTGCTTCCATACTACAACAGCAAAAACTGAGTAGTCAAACAGAGACTGTATGGTCTGGAAAACCTAAAATAGTTATTTCAAAATCTTTGCAAAACAAGTTTATCAACCCCAGCCCTAGATAAATGGTTACGGAATGTTCTTACTGTGAGGTGCAGTGGCCATTACTGTGAGGTGCAGGTCCATGCCATTTTCTGTGTGCCCATATCCTAACCATCCTTCAAGCCCCAACACAATTGTTCCTGAAGCAGGGAAGCTGCTTCTTCTACTCCCAAACGGAAGTCAGCTCTTCCTCGTCTCCATCTCCACAGATCTTGACCCCTATTTCTCTTAATATCTTCTCCATTTTCTACGATTTTTACAATATGTATTTTTATAAAATATCTTTTCTCATCTATTAGACTATATTTCACCACATCACTGAGCTCAGCATCTAGCAACCGAACATATAATTCAGTACACATCTGCTGAACAAAAGTATTAAGATATGGTCCCCATCCCTTAAGAATGTAAAACCTAGTTGGGAGAAATACCACCAACCACATTAAAACTATTAAGAATGGTTTGGGGGCCCCTGGGTGGCTCAGTCAGTTAAGCATCCAACTCTTGGTTTCTGCTCAGGCAGGTCATGATCTCAGGGTTGTAAGACTGAGCCTCACGTTGGGCTCTATGCTCAGCATGGAATCTGCTAGAGACTCTCTCCTACTCTCTGTCCCTCCCCTCTGCTCCTTTCCCCACCCACACACAATCTCTCTCTCTCAAAAATTAAATAAATAAAATCTTAAAAAAAAAAAAAAGTGGTTTTGATACAAGAATTGTTAAGAGAAGTAGCTGTGGGTTGGACTGGTATAATGAGGGAGGGCTCCTTGAAAGAGTCAAGAATGAACTGGGCCTTAAAGGGTGACTTTGAACTGCACAGAGAAAGAATAGGTGGAAGGCAGGAATAAAGATAGGAGGAAGGAAAGTTCAGAGATTTGTCTAACAGGGAAGAAAGAGCTCCACAGGGTAGAGGGTAAGTTCAATCAAGAGGGGAACACAGTAAAGAGAGACCGCATATGGCCAGAACAATGTAGGACCTTAAAAAGCAACAATATAATCACTAAATGGGAGCCTGAGCTCAGTTCCCAAAACAGCAATGACCTGCCTGTACATGCCTTAGTTGATAACCTGTTTATAATTCTACAATGGAACATCATCAGTTCACTTCCGCAACACTGTATCTTAATGAGCATCATTTGTAAAACATTTGAATGAGCCTGGTCCCCAGCTCAGAAATGATGGGAAGGTAAATACAAATCTGTTGGCCCTGTGGTCTCCCACGGGGCATTGTACATAATCTTCTTCACAGCATAAACCATGCCCTGCTGTAATTGTTTCTGTTTACATGTTCACATTCCCTGCTAGGCACAAACTTTGCCAGGATACCTTAGTCATGGATTGTTTAATTATAAGGTTGGGGGTGGGGGGCGGAAAATCCCACTCCAAAAAAAAGAAAAAAAAAAAAAGCTTATGAGCAACTTATATTAAGGTGCACCCATATCCTATAGGCTATGACTGGTGGAGGACAGAGAGCAGTCACTAGAAGTGGGAAGTCTTCAGTCTCTCTCCCTGCAGGCTTCTGTGTTTTCCCAACTGCCTTGCCCTGGACCTTTAGCCCTCTGACCTCTCAGAAGCTCATCTCCCCCTCCAAGGCAAACCACACTCATGCATTCCCTAGAATTCACATTTTCCCACCTTTAATATCTTTAAACCCCATAAAATGTTTAACTTCCAGTGACATATGATGCAGCGGGGACCATGAGCTTACTCAGGTGGAAAAACACAGCACCCAGACTTAAGAATGCTATCACTATATTAGAGAGAAATTTGGGCACCACAGTGGGGCACAGCAGATGGAACAGGACAGAAAAAGTGATTCCAAAGAGGTGGACTCTGAATATAACATTTTAAGAACATCCCAACTGTTGATTTTACTTATATTTTCCTGTTTACTACAAATAAGAAAATTCAAAAACATAATATATGAGAAAACGACAGACACTATGACTAAAAAATCTAAAAAAGAGTTCTTTCAATAAGCAGAAAATAAAAATTCCAAATGATGAAAAGGCATTATGCCACAGTACAAAGGGAAGATTGTGTCTTTCTGAGTGGGAGACTTCCAAGTGACTTTCATTTAAAGAAGTGTTGCTTCCCTTTGACTCCTGGCTGGAAGGTTGGGGTTGTCAGGTCTTCAAGCCACAACTCTAAAAGACGCTCAAGTACAGGTCCAATTCAGTCTGACTGCGTCAACCTCTGTGTTTTGCTTTCAGTTTCCCAGGAAAGAGAGCACACTTCTCCCAGCTTCCACCCCAAATGAATCCACTGGAAGGAAGGGAAAGAGAACCAGCATAGATTAGGGGAGAAAAACTTACAAGGATAAGATGGAGACATGGACAGGATGCCCAAAAATGGGGAAAGAAGTGGGTTTGGACCAGCAGCAAATGAGGTACGTACCTCTGTCCCAATTGCTGGAGATAGAACATATCAGAATCAGCCTTGTCTTTTACTCGGTATAGTTATTATTTTAGGGGTTCTTGTTTGGTTGGTTTACTTTTTGGTAAATTGTTAGTATCTCTTAACAGACCACCTCTAGATTTTTTCACAGACTTCATTCTCAACTAATTCTTTGGGTTTATTTAATAGGACCCTGAGTTTAAATATCCCCTATACCAGATATTATTCGGTAACTCTCTATACCATCCCCTTACCTCTATGAAATAGGTGGAAGAGCTTGGAAACTATTTTTCTCAGAATTTCATGCTAGCACTATTCCACTAAGACTCAGCCAGTAAGAGACCCTCCTGGGGGGGGGGGGGGGGAGAGCGAGAGAGACCCTTCTGGAAGACCCAGAGGGAGAAGAGAAGGTGGAGCCAGTACCATGACAGTAGATGCAGGCCGTCATGCATGGGTTGACATATGGCAGACATGGGTTTTGCTGGAGGCTTCCCGTGACCTTCCTGAGGGTCGCCCACTGAGAAGGTATGGCCATATGAGATAACTAACAGCAGCTGACCTGCAATTTTTGCATTTTGGGGATTTCTGAAAGCTTGGAGTAGCCATGCTCAATGGCCATGCTTTGCTCCCTAGCCTTTTTGGTAGTGGGAAACTCTTTCATCTCCTGAGTTAAATGGTTTCCTATTCAAAATCCCTAAGGCGGCTTCTATTGTCTTGACTGAATACTGAATAGCACTTTTTAAATTTTTAAATAGTGGTTCTCCAACTTGAATATGAACAGAAATAACTTTGAGGATTCAGATCCAGCAGTACCGGAATGAGCCCAGAAAGCTGTATTCTCAGCATTTATTCCAGGTGACTTTGATGCAGGTGGCCCAGGTCCTCACTAGGAAATGCTGCTTTAATATATAGGTGAGGACCCCTGAGTCCTATGGACTCAACCTCTTTTACTGGAAAATATTCTGATACCCAAATCAGGTAAGCAGCACCCTTTGCAACCCAGTGACCAGAACAAAGTTTATTCCTATTTGGAAGTGTGCTCATGGTATTCTTCAAATTTTTTGCTCACCAAAAACACGTTATCTCTGAGCAACTACTTATCTGTGAGGTGCATTAGAGTTTAAAGATGAAGTGGGCAGGATTAGACTCGGGACCAAATTCTGGCTTTCTATTGGTTGGTGTATGACATTAAGTAGGTCACTCAACCTATCAGAGCTTCAACTTAATCTGTGAACGCCTACTTCACAGAGTTGATCATCATACACATAATAGGACTGATTGATGTCTACCTTTCCCACTTACACCTTGAAATCCATAAAGACAGGAATTATATCTAACACATTTATTGCTTTATCATCATTCAATCTTTGTTCGATAAACAATTATTCAGCACTTAAGATATGTCAGGCTCTACATTAGCTCCAAATGATGACACAGTGCCTAACCTAATGTTTAGAACAGGGCATACTTAACAACATTTTGTTCAGCAGCAGCATCAGCTAAAATCAGTGACTCACTTTTAAACAATGAATCATGGAACACTACATCAAAAACTAATGATGTACTTACTGTATGGGGACTAGCAGAACATAATAAAAAAACAAATAAAGTCTATTGTAAATGGCAGGTGCACTAGAAAGTTGTAAAGGGCAAACAACAATGTGTTAAAAATAATACTTCAGGGGCACCTGGGTGGCTCAGTGGGTTAAAGCCTCTGCTTTCAGCTCAGGTCATGATCTCAGGATCCTGGGATCGAACCCCGCATCCAGCTCTCTGCTCAGCAGGGAGCCTGCTTCCCCCTCTATCTCTATCTGCTTGTGATCTCTGTCTGTCAAATAAATAAACAAAACCTTAAAAAAATAATAATACTTCATATAATAACAGCAGCAGCCTATTCTATCAACAGGATGAAAGTGTAATGGGAAGGAAGTAGTTAAATTCTTACATTTGAGCTAACCTATCTGGTCTTATCTGCTCAATAGCAGCTGTAGAGGTAGCATGGCTCTTGGAGCAAGACCAACAGAAAATGATCACTGCCATTCAATTGTAGGGAGATTTTCTAATTTGGAGTTTTGATTTTTGTTCTCTATCTTGTAGAATGCTTCCCTGATCAGACTTCCAGAACCTGTGGGAAAATATCCTGGACACCCATTAACCTGAAATGAAGCAGTAGTTCACACCCCTCCTGGTTCCAAGCAAATGGCTGTTGCATTTCCAGGTGCCTAATCTGTCCTGTGCCCCACAAACGCACGAGGGCAAAAGATACTCTGTTGACGGAAACAAAACCTTATGCCCTCCAGCTTCCTGTATGGGTGAGAGGACTCCATGGTTGATGGCAAAGAACCTCCACTTTGGGCATAATTCACTTTCAATAACCCAGGTCTCCCTTCACCCCGTCCCTTGTGATCAACTACAAGATACTTTCCCAACACACAAATATCCAGAGTGATTTTATGTCTTACCCAGAGTGTTCCACTTTTCCTGTTCAGTTACATTATCAACCTTTTGACTTTTACAAAGAGCTACTCTTCATGCAAGGCTTGCTAAATTCCAGGCCCATAAAGCACCTTGCATGCATTATTATATTGATGCTTCATAAGAACATTTGACACAGCATATTTTTACTGCTCTACAGAGGAGGAAACAAGGACCTCAAGATATGCAGCAAGGAAGCTGCAGCCTTTGCTCTGACCTCGGAGCACGTGCTCTTCACCACTCTACTGCACTGTCTCCTAACAGCAGCTGTTACACTGGGTTGGAACAGTTGCTGGCAAACTTTGTAAAGGTCTACATAGTAAATATTTTAGACTTCACCCACTAGAAGGTCTCTGTCGTGATGACAGGGCTCTGCTGCTGCAGTGTGAAAGTAGCCACAGGCCATGGGAAAACAAGTGGGTGTGGTGGCTGTGTTCCCATAAAACTGTGTTGACAGAAACAGGCAATGGGGACAGACTTGGCCTATGGACTGTGGTTGCAAACCCCTGAGTTAGAGGAATGTCAAGCCAAACAGATAAAGGCTGTCAGGCTTGACCGGAAAGTGAACCTGCTGCCTTAGACGTTTGGTGTTTCTAGGGGACATGCCCCAGAGGGCACAGTCTTCCCTTCTACTCTGCATCCACTACTTCCCAACTGTAGGCTCCTGCTCTCCTAAGAAGGGCATGATGGAGAGGAGCCCAGCAAAGTTCCCATATGTCTTCTTTACTGAGAAGAGAGAAAACAGACTCATCAGTTTCCGCTGAGTCCCTGTGCCATTAACAAAAAGTTTCAAGCCTTACCATTCATTATCCCCCTTCTAAAATGCCTTCTGGACCTTTTACCAGATGACCCAGGTCAGGCTTCCCTTCTCCCTGTACACCTTTCCTTCATGTGGATGAAAGCTAGTGACACAAGAAATAGAAAACAAGATAGGAAGAACTGGAAAAATGCATACATGATCTGCTGGTAAGGGTAATTAACAGGGGATGTGTGTATATATACACCTTTTACCATTTATGCATAATGACCATGCAACACAGTAACAATTATGAATATTGATTGGAAGGTAGGAACCTTGTTTTAAGTTGTATTTGATTACAACAATATGCTGTGTTCATGCTTTGGGCTTTCACAGTTTGTTGCTCATGAAGCATGAGCATGTCTGTTCACAATTAAATCTTATGGTACAGAGCACCAGTCCCCATCCCTAGTATTCTCTCACATTTTTCAGATAATCCATATAATGTCTGTACTAATAAAAGAACAAATCTTGCTATAAGGAAGCACACTGTACTATGAATGGAACACTGGACTTCAAACACTAATTGCCAGCCATTTATCAATGTGTCAGGCGCAGTACTATACAGATTGCAGAAATTATGTCCTATTAACCTTACCAACTTCATGATGTAAGTAATATTATCGTGTCTATATCACTAATAAAGAAAATGAGGCTTGCCCTCAAAATAAGGTTTTTCCTGTTGCCTTTGTGGCAGCGTAGGGTCATCCAGTCACACTCTTCCCCCCAACACACACAAAATCAATGTACCTTTAGGAACTGACAAACAATTTGTCAAATATCCATGCCTCCTGTCATGAGATCAGGGCCTACATAAACTGCATAGGAGCTCCTCTGGGATCATCAATCATCCCTTGACTCTGATGTCAACCTAGTACAAACAAAACTGAATGATCTGAGTGGGTCAGCATCCCAGACGCTGACGATTCACTTCAAGGTCTCAGGAAGAAGCGAGCAAGCAGTTACAGGCAAAGGATGAGATGTCTACATACCAACAAAGGTAGATCTTCAAAGCACAAAATTGATTTTAAAAAGTGAGTAGGTAAGATATATGACCTCTGACCATTTACATAATTTAAAAGTACATGCAAGTAAGAAAGCAATGCACGTTTTGGAAGACATAAACCAAAAAGAAGTATATTCCATGTACATGGTAAAGGGAGAGAAAGGAAGTATAGTAGGGTATAGAAAGTAGCTACAAAATAGGGGGAAAGTACAGAGAGAAAGAAAATAACAGGGGTCTTGCAAGGAATAATACAGATCAGGCACCATTAACTGAGACATGTCATTATTCAATCCACTGAAACTGAGGTCTGGGAAAGAAAGCAAAAGAAGAAAAAAAAAAAAATGCCTTTCATCCAAAGGCTAGCCAAACAATAAAAACGATCATGATAAAGAGACTCAGGTAGGAAGAGTAGGGGTTGATCTAGTCTGAATCAGCTGCAACCCCAAAACAATACAATCTGGACTTCTGGAAAATAAGGAATGTCTGTAATGTAGTCTTGACAAAACAAGGGCACAGCCTTTGGCAATGCAAAATCACTCTTATTGAGCAATGGTCCTAGCCCTGCAATATTTTCCCAGGGATAAACCGACAGCTTGGTAATAGATTGAAGAAACACAGCCATTAATATATCCACTGTACTAATCCATTTCTTAAATTAACATTGTATAAAATTAAATGTCACACAAACAAGATATACTTGTTCATTAAATATAGTTGAAGGGGGGGGAAGGTAGTGATCTCTGAAGCTAATGGGCATCCTTAATCAGGCCAGACATATTGGGAATCTTCATGGCACAAGCTAATGCAAACAGGAGAAAACTGTGTCATGTTCTAGCCAGATATTTTTTATACAAAAGGTTAGATCATGGCATAAGAGGAGTCTTTGCTTCCTCTCAATTTTCCAAAATCACTTGTGATTTCCAAAATCACAAAATCATCTCTAGATAAGTCACTAGCTATCTTAAGCACCAAAGACTACTGAACAAAGCAAGAACAGAGAGAGACACTGTTCTCTCACACCGCTCAGCTGACACTGGAGCTTAGAGGGAATTCATTCACTTTTGAATGAATGCCTGAAGGCCTACTCTCAAAGTAAAGCACCTACTTTTGCTGTCACCAGCCACAAGCTCACTAACCAGGAACATCAAATGTGGCAATGGTAGCTTCACAGGACGTATGTTTGTTTCCTGTGCCTGACTCCACAATACTAATGTACTAGCAACCAAAGCATGTACATGAAAGTTAGAAAAGCAGAGAGCAATTAAAAATAAAGGGAGCAGGCCACAATTATTTGCAGAAAGCAGGAATCTGTAATTTTAAAGAAGTCATCACTTCAGTACCTACCGTATGCCAGGTATGTGTTGAGCACCTTATACTGAAACTTCCGTTCTAAGAACCCTGTGGCATGGACAGTACAATGACCCCCATTTCCGGGACAACAGATGTAGAGCTTGGGAATATGCCCCCAGATGTATAGGGAATACATGGTAGAGGGATTTAAACTCCTGACTGGAGAGGCTTGGTTAGACTGCCACACCACATTTCTCTCCAGCAAGATGTTGCACGATATCCCTATTTTTGGAGTCAGCAAAAATTTAGATATTTTCTAATCTAAATTCCTCATTGTAGAAAGGAAGAAACAGACCAAGTAATGCAAACTAGCATACCTAATATCATCCAACTCTTTAATAAAACCGGGATTCAAATCTGGGCTTCTTAGCTTCTGGTCAGGGCTCTCCCACTACACAACACTGAGTCCCAGTCTGTATTATCCCACCTATCCTAACAACGCATGTTAGGTAGGCCTGGGTAGCCTTTATGATAATAAGAGATACTCAATTCCACATTCCCACTGTAATAGATTCCCTATCTTACCAAAGTACAAGGCTTACACGGCATTTTCCAATCACATTTCCTTGCCTTGAATGAAGCTAATGGAAGGAAATGCAGGATTAATACACCTCCTCTGAATCGACTGTCAGGGTAGCACTCCTAATCCTAGCACTCATCCTCCGTTCTGTCTCAATACGTAAAATCCTTCAGAAAGGACTTTAATCACCAGATGGATTACGAGAACCCTGAACCCCTGTGATGCCCCTTGCTTGCCACTCAGATGACAGTGAACACCAGGGTCACAAACACAAATGCCTGTATGAGATGGGCACATGACACTAATGAGTGATGCAGACTGAGTAGAAGAAAAGAAGGTATGGTACAAGCTGTACCTGACTGGCATTCGCAAGTTTCCCATCACACGAAAGGGTGAGCTGTTATCAATTTTGCCCACTGTTCCCACAGTGACACAGAAGCCCATGTTGCCAGTTTTGTAGTGTTCAAAGATACAATGTAAACACGCAATTTTGCCTAAAATTTTCTAATTTTTCAAATATATTATCAAGGTAAACTTCCCTTGTAGATTTCCAGATTTGTAACCGGGATAAATGTATTCTGAGCTCTCACACCTACTAAAAAGCCCTCTTAGACAACATGTTTCTCCTAAAATTGTACTTTTTAGTGTTTACATATTTGTTTCTAAATACCTACCCCAGTAGAGTAGAAGTTTCTTGAAAATTGAGTTCTTTCATAATTTTCATCTCTGGTACATAGTTAGTGATCAGAACTTAAAGAAAGGAAAGGGGTGGATCTTTCCTTAAAGATGAAGCTATATGTGTTCATTAAATCAGTCAATAAATATTCCTTGAACACCTTTTATCAAAGCCAGGAACTGTGTTAGCTGCTGGAACCACAGCAGTGAAAACCCTGACTTATTCTGAAACACCCTGGTTCTATCGGCACTGGGAGAGGATGGCTAGACTTTACAGCATTTACTTGTACATCCTCTATTGTTCAGCAACTCAGTAATATCTGCAGCTTTTGGGGACAAAACTGTTTTACCTGAGTTTATTGAAAGTAGATATATTCATCAACACTCTTTCAGTTCATAGTAGCAGCAGGAATGCTACTGTATCTACTAGCAAGAAAGAGAGACAGACAAAGGAAGAGAGGAAGGAAGGAAGGAAGGAAGGAAGGAAGGAAGGAAGGAAGGGAGGGAGGAAGGAAGGGAGGAAGGAAGGGAGAGGAGAGAGGGATGGAGGGAGGATTGATTTGCTCAAACCACCAAAAAATCTGGGGATAAAACTGGTGACTTCAGGTACAGCAGGATCCACAGACTCAAGCACTGTCAATGAGGATCAACCCTTAGGCTCTAACTATGAATACAAACATTATAATCACTGGCAGCACAGGACTCACACTCCAGACCCAAGTCTGCTGGAAAAATCCCAAGGAGGATCCTCACTGGTCCAGACTGGCCACACAACCCATCCATGAACTGAGAATCACAGGAGAGAAGGAAAGTGAAACACAAAAAGACCACACGCCTCCTAAGTTAATAATAAAGCAAGAGCCATCAAAGCCACACAATAATGTCTTTCTGACTGTCCTGAGGAAATGGATCTTGACCGGGAACTAATTCAGTCAAGTCAAAATACTCTCTGTGTTAAATTAGCAAGAAGGAAATATATGCATTTGTTTTTCTAGAATATAATGGTTATGTTTGATTCCAACACAGTATCAAGCTCTACATTTTTTATTATGTTATGTTAGTCACCATACAGTACATCATTAGTTTTTTATGTAGTGTTCCATGATTCATTGTTTGCGTATAATACCCAGTGCTTCGCGCAATACGTGCCCTCCTTAATACCCATCACCGAGCTACCCCAACCCCCAGCACCTCTCCCCTCTGAAACCCTCAGATTGTTTCCCAGAGTCCATAGTCTCTCATGGTTCCTTGGGGTTATACTAAGTGAAATAAGTCAAGCAGAGAAGGACAATTATCGTATGGTTTCACTAGTACATGAAACATAAGGAATAGCCCGCAGGACATTAGGGGAAAAAAGGGAAAACTGAAGGTTGGGAAATCAGAGGGGGAGACAAATCAAGTTCTACATTTAATTACTACCTTAGAATCTCTCAAAGATTATTAAGAAAAAAAGGCTCACTTTTTAGGATGGTGGGGGAGTTTCAGTGGTAAATTAAATTCAGAAACTTTTGGTTATACAAAGTTAAATATATTTTTAACTGAAGAACACCTCTAAGATAGTACTATGCTAATATGTATCTACAGTAGTGACTTAGGGGTGCCTGGCTGTAGAGTATTAGGGGTGCAGTCAGTAGAGCATTAGACTCCTGACCTCAGGACATGTGTTCAAGACCCATGTTGGGTATGGAGCCTACTTTAGTATATGTGCTGCCGAAGCGAGCACAGGTATGGAGCCTACTTAAAAAAAAAAAAGGTGATGACTTAGAATACTTTAGCTCCCAAATTAACACAGCCAAGATTCCTGTGGGCCTAATTCTATGCAAGACACACTAGAATCCTCCCCTCCACAATGAGATGAAGATGACCAGTCTTCTCTGTTCATTTGAAACCTGCTACACAGTGTTGTAAAGACAGCATAGATTTGCACATCAGCATTCTCTTTGAATCTCAATTTGTTACCATTTTCCCAGACCAAATTACTTACACTTCTCTGACCTCAGTGTCCTCATCTGCATAAAGTGAGATATGTATGACTTGTCAGAATAGAGGATAACATCCAGCTCACAGAACATATTAGTTGATGCAACTTTCATTTCATTTTGAATTGTCTGAGGCCTGATATAAACTTCTACCTAATTTAGCAAATGGTGGTAACCCTGCAAGAAGTACTTTGCTCCTGCTCCCTGGTTTCAATCCAAGTCTTACCCAGAAGAGTCCACTAGTGCAGATTCAGATGAAGGTTAGAAAAGGAATAATTGTGGGGCACCTGGGTGGCTCAGTGGGTTAAGTCTCTGCCTTCGGCTCAGGTCATGATCTCAGGGTCCTGGGATTGAGCTCCACATCGGGCTTTCTGCTCAGTAGGGAGCCTGCTTCCTCCCCTCTCTCTGCCTGCCTCTCTGCCTACTTATGATATCTCTCTCTCTGTCAAATAAATAAAAATAAAATAAATAAAAATCTTAAAAAAATAGAAGGGGAAAAATTGTTAAATACCTTTATATGAATTCAAATAGGATAAACTATTACAGAAGAGCACCTGAGTCCAGCAATAACATAGTAAGTCCAAGGTCAGGAGCTGGACTCAAGTCAGGTTTGGATGATCTGATGATCTGTGCAAGTTACAAAAAAACCCCTAAGTCCTAGCTTGCTAGTTGTCAAATGGGGATAATTATACCACTTTGGACAGCTGATGTCAAGACAACGCACATAAAACATTTCCTTACTGAGCCTGATAGGTAGTAAGCATTCACTATCACTCTCAGTCAAGACTAGCTATGTTCAGCTATGGTAATCATCAACCCCCAAAACTGCAGGGACTAGAAACAATTACAACTTAGTTCTTCATCACACTACATGTTTATATCATGTGAGCAGGGGCACTTTGCTTGCCCATGTCAGACTGACTGAGCAAATATGAACTCGAATGTTGACAGTTCTCCAGAGGGTCTCAAGCAAGCAACTAAATGCCTGGCCTGGAAGTGAGACATGACTATTCAGCTCACAACTCCATGACCAGAACTAATCACACGACCTCAGGGCGGGGGCCAGCAAGTGCAATCCTCCCTCCTGTCCTGAAGGAGAAGAAATGGAAATGTTTGCTGAGAAGCATGACTGCCCACCACATGTTAGCTATCTGGAGCTTGCACAAGCAGGCATGCCCTGAGTATTCAGTGACTGCTCTGAAATGGTCAACAGAGTAGAAGAACCAAGATTTTGCCTTGTCAGCAGAATCACCGAGATATCTACAAAGAGATCTACTATAAAGAACTAAAAAAGCAGTAACACAGAGTGGAAGGATCTGCTCAGTCTGCAGTATGGCAACTAAAATAGGTATGGCGAGACCTACTGAGTCCCTCTTTTGTTACTGTTATCTTAGGTCAAATGACTTATACCCCTTTGGACCTCCGTTTCTTCATCTCTTTAATATAAAATGAGGTATTACAGCTTATACAATAGTATATATCAAAAACTCTAGGACAGGGCACCTGGGTGGGTCAGTCAGTTAAGTACCTTCCTTCGGCTTGGGTCATGATCCCAGAGTCCTGGGATTGAGGCCCGAATTGGGCTCCCTGCTCAGCAGGGAGTCTACTTTCTCCCTCTACCCCACCCCCACCCCCTGCTCATGATCTCTCTCTTATAAATAAATTAAAAATCTTAAAAAAAAAAAAAAACCAACTGTAGGACAATACCCTGCTCACAGAACATACTTGTTAATGTTAATTTCACTTCATTTTAAATTGACCTAGGTTTAATATAAACTTTTACCAATGTGGCAAACTCCTCAACAAAATCTACACAAAACTCCAATGATACCTTCTCTGATTCCAAAGATCTCCTTTTCTTGGTAACAGCATATTTAGACAACTTGGGGAAAAAAATGATATCTGTAACTCACAGTGAATCTTCTACTAAATTATTCATGCTATTTGTTTATAAACAGCACAACCAGCCAACCAAGAAGTTTAAATTGGGAAATCAATTTCCCTGCAAAATATTTCAGGTTATATGGAGTTGTCTTAGAGATCCTGATGGCTGCAACGAGGAGTTGTTTTTATGACATCACTCACAAGCAGAGAACACTGCAGCACTCTTGAGTTACAACGAGGACAGGAAGATACATAGAAATTGGCTTGTTCCTCTTAGGAAGTGATCCTAAAATTCTCTCACCTTCCATAGTCATCACCCCTAGGGCTAATATGCTACACAAGAACAGAATTGCCGAAGACATGTGATCAATTATAAATTACACTTGATTCAAGTTCAGATTCTTACTAATCTTAACAGTTTAAGCATCTTTAGAAATTTACCTGTCAAATTCATCTTCAAGGGAGTTATAACTCAAAAGTCAGCTGAAAAATAATAAACCAAGCTGTAGATTTTTTAAATATTTTAGCAGATACTATTGGCTATCTGTCCAACTTCTATCCTCCTCTCTTTCCTTCTTTAACAAAATAAATTATCTTTCAGCTTCTGCCAAGCTCCTTATGCCCAAAAGCTTCAAAGGTGGCTGACTCCACATCCCCAGCTGTGAGTTGTAGATAATCTTCATAGTCTGAGCCAAACATGCTTAAATATATTGGGTGTAAGACTGAGCATGTGACAAAATTCTGGCCAAGACATGAGATGTCTGTTGAAGGGTTTCTAGATGAGGCAATCTCATTCTTGGAAAAGAAAAAAGTAAAGAAGAAAGGAAAGGAAGGATGGAGGAGAGACAGTCCCTCTTCTTCTCATGGATGTTGCCATGTGTAGATCTAACACATGGACCTGCTGCAGCCACCTAGCTTCCAGCATCTGAATGAAGACATGAAGGACAGAAGAGGAGAGAAATGAAAACAGCATAATTCCTTGAGGACACCCTTGAACAAATGAATCGACCACCTCTGAAATCTGACTTACCTCCAGATATCCTGGTGTGACATTAATGTTTCCTGTTTATGCCAATATGAGTTGCACTTTCTGATTACTGAAGGACAAAGCATCCTAATACAAAGGCCTTAAAGAGAATAACAGAAGTCTGGTGGACACTACTGTGAATACCTACTGTCTACTGTCCCTTTGTACCTTGCTAAAATTATTCTCCAATCTATTTAATGTAGCCCAGTTGCAGATACACAGTCATACCTAGGCAATGAAATGTATATGGATGTCCACTCCTGGGGCTTATGAGAAACCTAGTATTTGTCTTATTAAAATAAATTTGAAAAGGAAAGATGGTTCTCAGTGCCCATTGTCTTTTGCTTTTTCTGCTTCTTTCTGCCTGGTATGTGGACTATGTGCTCACCAGGGGAGGAACCAACATGCTAAGGATGATAGGGCAGAAAATCAAAAAGATCCTAGATTCTTGATGTCCTCCTTGACCAGCTGTGCTCTTCCTGAGAGACCTCCCTCCAGACTTTCTTGACAAAAGAAGAAAAGAGACCCCTATTTGAACAGGCCCCTATATTTAAGTTTCACTTATACAGCCAATGCAATCCCAATTTAAAAAAAAATAAGCTAGTTATTTGTCAGCAAATAACAAAATAAAATAAAGACTGAGAGGAGTATGAGTGGATAAAAATGAAGATAAAAATAAATCTACTCCAAAGAGTTATTATGAGAATTTAGTAAGATGATCCATGTAGGGAAAAAAAAAGAGCTACCTATAATACAACTTCTATTGACCAATATTTTGAGAGAGATTGTGGCATAGTGATTAGGAACATGGAATCAAACTGCTTGGGTTGAAATTCCAGATCCAACACCACCTAACTAACAAGTTATGTCACCTATCTGGTCTTCATCTCCAGTTACTACAATAATGAATAGCACATCTATATCATGGAGGTGTTGTGAAGATTAAATGGAGTTAACAAATACAAAGTATTTAGTAGAGTGCCTGCTGTATAATAACTGCTGAGGTATTACTAACTGGCAGTAAAAATTTATTAGGACAAACCAATTTTTTTTAAGATTTTATTTATTTATTTGACAGAGAGACAGAGATCACAAGCAGGCAGAAAGGCAGGCAGAGAGACAGGAGGAAGCAGGCCTCCCACCGAGCAGAAAGCCCGATGCAGGGCTCGATCCCAGGACCCTGAGATCATGACCCGAGCCGAAGGCAGAGGCTTAACCCACTGAGCCACCTAGGCACCCCAAACCAATTATTTTTTATGTATAGAATCACCCATATGTGTTGGTCTGCTGCTATAGAGCCAAACTTCTTGGGGGTTTTGTTTGTCACACCATATGGTATGCAGAATAATGTCCCCATCTTAAGATGTCCAGGTCCCTCATTCTCAGAACCTATCAATATGTTAGCTTATATTGAAAAAGAACTTTGCAATGAGATTATTCAGGATGCAATGGATTATCTAGGTGGGTCCAATCCAATCACATGAATACTAAAGAAGGCCATATAAAATAGTAATTAAAGGCACAGGCTCTATATCCTGAAAGCCTGGGTTCAAAATCCAACTTTCCATGGGCCCCCCTACCCTCTCTCTCTCTCTTCATTTTTCTGTTTAAAGATAATATGATAGCAACCTCATGGGATAACCTATGAGAGCTAAATGAGTTACAATATATAAAATCATTGGAATAGCATTTGGCTCAGTATAAGGACTATCTAAATGTTAGCTAAATAAAACAATGTTGTTTGAATATGTACAAACAAAAAACTAGGCAAAATATCTTCATATTTATATATCTTATAAATCTTCAGAATGAAAATAATTTCACACATATTTCAACTACAAATCCAACTAATTTAAATAGTCAATATCAATTTCATGTGTTGGTTAATATATTTTTTAAGAAATGAAACCTGTACTCATAGTAGCTGATCAAACTGCTCCACAGCTGTTTCTTTTAAGTCTGGTTGCTTTTTTTGTTATTTTTTTAACATGATATGTAACATGGTATTCATTCATTTTTCTAATGTTTTTCCTTATTCAAACCACTGCATAAACTGCCATAATATCATCTGGCCTTCCTTTGGAACAAATGATCTCATGTATGATGTCCACTTCTGTTCTTGATCTTTATAACTGGAAAATTTTTTAAAGTACTACGTGAGGCCTCACAAATGCAAATGAGAATCCTTAAAGGGTTATACAGATGATCTAGAATTTGCCTATATGCTCTTTTTTGGATTAGCACATACAATAAGATAATTCTTGAAAGGAATTACGGCACCTCCGAGAATGCATCTTTATCCCTTAGTTTGAGAAACACTGTTCTATCCCAGAGTCTGCCTGCTATACCCTTTGTTGCTCTGCAGGTGATCTGTTTCTCCTCCTACAAAACCCTGCTTGCTCCTCCTCTCTGCCCCATACCTTCCCAGAAGTACTTAAATCCAAGAAGGGTTAATGATGTGATCTGTCAAGGCTAAGGACACCTGACAGGACTCCTGACTTGTAGCCAGGATTTGTTCCTCTTATACTTTTATTTGGTGTGTGTGTGTGTGTGTGTGTGTGTGTGTGTGTGTGTGTGTGTAAATGTTCTTATTTTCATTCACAATATTTAAGAAGTTAGTTGGGCTAACGACTGCCCTCTACTCACCTAGGTCACCACCACCCCTTAAGAAGACCTTAGGTGGATCTTCCTTTCAAGACCATTCCCCAGGAGTACTCCCCATCCCCGATACTGAGGTCAGTGAGGGCCCAGGAAAATGTACGCTAAGCAAGACAAAGGAAACCCCCTTATAATCCAACATCATGAGACTCCCACATGGAGGGTGAAGCAAAATCTTCAAAGGTTGTCATAAGCAATGTGCATTTACTCAGCTTTGTCCTTTGATGGGGACCTCTCCGGGGCAAGACTAACACAGGATAAGATTCAGGGGTCCAAGACATGTGAGCCCTGCTCAACTCCCAGATGTTTATTATTTTAGAAAACCCAGAAACAGAGAAAATCTAACTTTCATAAAGCTGCCCTTTCAGCTGTCCAATGGAGGGCTTCTTTTCCCCAAGGGCTGTATGAGCATCAGACACAGACAATCCTGGGCTTGTCAGTGGGGCCTGCCCTGTCCCACATACCAACAGCCTGAGGGGAAGACAATAGCTGAGGTCACTTAGTGACCCTGCAGCTGGGGTAGATCAAGTACAAAATCAGGTCTTGCACCCAGAATGGAGTTGTGACAGTGTCTGACCGGAAACGAGAGCACAGAATTGATGAATGGAACAGAGAGGCCCATCCCACTCCTCCTTCCTAGAAGCTCATTCCCTCTTCTCCAATAAGATTAACAGTGCACATGCATTAGCCACTTAACTCTGTTCCAGGCATTGCTTTCAACTCTTTCTATTTACCTACAAGGTGTGTGGTTTTATAATTCCCATTTACTCAAGGGGTGAGAGGGAACAGAGAAGTTAAGTAACAAAGCCAAGATCCCATGTGTAGTAAGTGGAGAAGCCAGGCTGAGAACCCAGGCCTTCTGATTCCCACCACACGTTAATGCAACATGCCTTCCAAAAAGGTCTGCCCCTTGAACTTCACACCTTGTTCATCACAATGCACAAAGCTGTTTCACACTGGGAAGGGGGTGGCAAATTCAAAGTGACAGAAACAGAAGAAAAGGACAAAAACAAAATGAAAAGAACAAAACAAGGCAGGGGCCAGGGGGTCGGTCAACTTTCTGAAGCCCAGTGGCATTTTAGAGGAAAGATGCCCCTGTCCCAGGTTTGAATTCCTGTCATGCTAATAAATGGGCCATTGAAGCAGCTGGCTGCACTCTTATCACTGCCGTGGGACTTATTTACACTAATCCTTTCCCTTGTAGCTTGGCTGGACAAGGATGAAAATCCCCAGCATCAGCTATTAAAAGAGACAGAGGAAACACACAAACCAATTTACGAGGTTTCTCTTGAACAGTTTTCTTCATTTGAGTCCTATTAGCTCTGATAATGTATCCTCACTATAATTTGGCCAGAGAGAGCACAGCAACGTGTGTGTGTGAATGCGGGTGTAAGTCTGGCAGCCTTCAGGGCTGCTGAGATTCTAGCACGAAACCCAGAAAAGACAGGAGAACATCTACATGATCCTTCCAGGTCTCATGAAGCATATGAGAGCGCAAGTCAGTGAGTATTTCGGGGAACACACCCAGGATGCAAGATAGCGGGGGAGTCCTCCACAGCTCTGCCACTTCTCACTGTTCTCTACGTGAGGCACTTTATCTCTCCAAGCCTCTGTGTCTTCAACTTGAAATTGGGTACACTATGTACTTCACGTAGGAGTTGTAAGGATTGATGAGGCATGAATATCCTGGTCTTAGCACAGTGGCTGTCAGAGACAAAAGTACTCAGTAACAACAAAAATAACAACAACAGTGATAATCATCCTGGCTGTTGTTAGAAGTGGTATTTTTCAAACTCCCTGCTTCTTAAATGGCCTGATTCCATTTTAAGACAAAGCTTCAAAGGAACTGCAATTGGGCAGCATATGAACCACTTCCTGTGGCCTTTCCCCCTCAAACTCAGTGCTAACCTTCTCTTCTATTGACTGCCTCTTTTCACTGAAGTCACCCCCTTCCTTGATGACAATGGTCCAGGCCATGAAGGAAAAACTGGAACAGTGATGTGTCTTTCTATGAATTCAAGAACATTCTCTTTTCTCCCCATATTTGTGTCCTCTTGGGAGGTTAGTTTCTCAGATCTCTTATCCTCTTATCATCTTCATTTCCTTCCAGTCCAGCATTAACAGAAAAGCACAACCTGATTATATCAGAACAGGAGCTCCTGTTCTTGCTCAAGAATTCCCATTTGCTTTCTACCCCCAGAACTCATATTCTTGCCCAAGGATTTCTATTTACTACCTTGATGATGAACCAAAAAGCCTCTGAAATGGAAATGTTTTCTGGCTCTGGATCAGGGTTGTTCTATTAGTCATTCCAGGATCTCAAGAGAAAGTATCAGAAAAAAACAAGAGATTCAGAGCTAATGTGCAAGCGGGAATAGTAGAGTCAGAGAGGTATAGAAAGCTTCTGCAAAGAAACAATATTGCTAAGAAACATGCCAAGATCACTGACTTCATTAAACACAGAAAGGTCCAGGAAATGTGAATACAGTAGATTATGAGCTTTGTCTTGAGCCAATCTCTATATAGCACTGGCACATTCTAGCTGTATGACCTGGCACAAGATATTTAATTTTTCTGAGCTTTAGTCTCCTTGTTTATGAAGTTTAAATAACAATATTTATTTTGCAGAGCTTTTATGAGGATTAAAGATGATCTGTATAGAAGTGCTTAGCAGATGACTTGATACATAGTAGGAGCTCAGTTAGAAGTATTATTTAGCCAAAGGACTAAGCTTTCAGCATTCATGTTTAATATGATGCTCCAACATTCTCTTTTGAATTTTTCATAAATATAAATGTTAAATCTTTATTTAATAACTAGAGCATATGAGAACTGTGCTGGCAAAAAGTGACAGAAGATTAAACTTATCCAGAATAGTCCTAAGGAAAACCAAGATGAAAACAGATGGTACTGGAAGATGTATTTGGTTCATTGAAATATATAGAAGGCTGAAGAATCTGGAAGAATCCTCTGCCACAGGATATATCCAAACATATGCTGGAGGACCACTTATTTAAGTGGAAACGTCCACCAGATAGCTGGATAAATCGATCCAACATGCAGAAGACAAAGGTCTTAGCTTGCAGCTAGATATCACATTTTGGAGCCATCTACAAATATCTACCCAAGGATAGGTCACCCAGAAAAGTACATAGAATTAGACAAAAAGACAGAAAATCAAACACTCTAAATGCCAATATATAAGGGCCACTGAAAAAGACAGAAAGAAAATATTTCTATAAAAGGATTAAGGACTACTCAGTATTCATTTGCTATAGCCATTAGGTAATTCATGCATTCAGTCATTCAACTAGTATTTATACTGTGCTTAGTATTGTGCTTTATATTATGCTAGGTGGGGAAACTGGGAAGAGCAAGACAACCCAGACTCTACCTGCGTGAGGCTTATGGTCTAGGAAATAATTCAAATATATGCAAGTAGTTGAACAAGTCTCTAAGAGACCTTTCAAAGAATCAGTGGGGACAGAATCCAGAATTAAAGGTCTAAGAGAAAACAAAGACAGTCAAAGTAAACTCTTAAAGTAAGCATAGCTCTAAGATAAAAAGAGAGAGAGAGAGGACACAGGGTCAATGTTCTAGAATGATTTCAAGCATCATATAGAGGTGGGGGAAGGTCCAAACTTGAGATTCAATGATTCTATCATCAATCCCTGGGCTTCTAAAACTCCATATAATAGCACGAGTCATATTTCTACTGACTATGATGGAAGCAGCTGCCTGAAGAGACTAACTGTCCCTGTGTGTCTTCAGAGACTATGGGCCCAGGCTCTCTCCCCATGGTCCCTGCACAGCATATGTTCTCTTCTGCAGTGTGAGGATATCTGCATGAGCCTAAGTACACACAGCAGGCCCTTTAATTAATGCTCAATATACTTCACACATTAGCAAATATCACTGTGTCCCCTTTGGAACTCTAAGGCATCTGGTAGACTTGTAACTCCCTCAAGATCCTGCTTGTTACTCTCATAGTCAAAAGGCATAAGTCACATACTCTTAACTTCACCCCAAAATCATGGTAAGCCCTATCTCCAACATTTACCCTTCAACTTCTCACTTGTTGACAAGTTTAACTGTTTTAAGGAGTTAAACCATCAAATTCATGGTTCTCAGCCTTAGTCTTCATGACTTTCATGACCAAAGATACTAAGATTTTTAGTAGCATACTCAGAGGGATTAAAATGTAAATGCCATCTTTTAAGGTATATGTATTTGAAAATGAAATAAAAATGTATTGTCACTATATCTGGTTGGCTATCATTAGCCTTTCCATTATGATTTGAATTAAATCATTCTTTACATTAATTGAGTTCCTGTAGATACACGCCTAAGGCAAGATCCTCTCATGCCAGTACACAGGCAGTTCAGCTCTGGCCTGACATTAAGCTGTACTTCCTATATCTTACTTTTCAAAATGTACCCTACTCTATAACCCTTCATCTCAGTAATCCACCTCTCAAATATCGTTGTCACATTGTATTTCTTCAGTTGGGTAGCTCACTTGTGGAAGTCTGCTTGAATGCCAGTCTGCCATGATGCAGTTTAGATAGCTAAACTCTGCTGCAAGCAAAGAATATTTGAGAGTTCAAAACTAGGGGAGAATTTTCCAAAACACGAAAGATGGTTCACTGTATATATTTTGGTTGAAAGGCAAAAGATAAAAGACTCAGAAATTTTATCTTCCTTCAAAAATAAATGCCTATATAGTTACAGGTACAACAACCAAACCATCTAGAGAAATCCATTTAATTAGTCAAAGGTAGTTGACCATATCTCTTAGCCTCCCCAGGACAATGTCAGTTTATATTTGATGGCCAAGCATTTCAGTGTTCCAAGGATAGTATCCCCTGTTGTTCTTAAACACGTCCTACTCTGAACACAAAGTAGGCTATCACAAAGAACATCACCAATCTTCAAACCAAGGAAAAAAAATCTTCCAACCAGCTAAATGCCTAAATTTTCTTCCAACTTTTTAGGCAAAGTTTTAAAATGATGGAACTACTGTTGCAAAGAGACCATTCTCCAATATAGGAGTTAATGGAAGCAAGCACCTCTGAGAAAGAAATGTGAAAAGTTCAAGAACAATAGTGCATCCAGGGACAAACAAGCATAAAGAAGTCAACTGTCGTTTGATGCTAAGACTGGGAAGCATTAAAAATAGAGCTGAAGGAAATATTCAGAGCTTTAGGTCCACACTGCCAAAGTAAATCAAGGCTGCAAAGATTTTATGAGACTCTGAAGAACACATCAAGGGCTATGAAGAAAACCCTAGTATTTTTTTAATTATTACTATTGATTTTAATTTTTTAGAAGAAGTCCTGCAATTACCAGAGGCACCAGATCAGATACCATAAATGAGTTGAAACAAATGTGTCTGGCTTTAACCACTTTGTACGTTCTGATCTGCCTGAACCAGAATCTAACACTCATACTTACACCCCTCATTAAGTAGATATTCTATTAAACTACATGCAAACCAGAGTAGGAAGTGCTGAATCCTGGACTCAGTTAAATCTTGAGGCTGTTTGAATTGCCATTTTTGTGCATTTGAATTTATGGCTATCTACTTTCATTGTGCCTTAGGAGCATCCTTTCTGTTCCACCTCAGTCTCTGTTCATGCTTGCAGCTCTGAACCTTTAAAGGGAAAGTAACCCATGCATTTGCTCCCTTTTTACTTCATCCTTCCAAGCATTCACAGAACTGTGCATAGGACTTGCTGTACCCTTTCTCTACCACCTATCCAGTGTTTTCTGGATATTGCCCTAATCCAGAATCCCTACTATTTCTCATTACCCTTTGTTCACAACCTTCTAAGTGATTTTTTAGACAGTAGGATTCTGTTTTTAACCAAGCCAATTCCATTCAAATTTCCAAGTAAAATTTCATGAGAGGCTATATCAAATGCTTTATTAATCTCAAAATATACATTCTAGACTCATCATTAATTTTATGTCCTTCTTTATTTACTAGCGAACTTTTTTTTCAAGCCATTTTCTTTAATATATATGTAAAATTTTTCCTCTTCTCTTTTAACCTCCCTGCTACGTTTTCTACTGGTAATAAATTATGCCACTGGATATGACCACAGAGCTATGCTCTGCTTTTTCTATTTAAAGATTTCAAATGGAAGTGACCAGAATGGTATGGAAATCTTCTTGAGGGCAACCAAAGGAAATAGAAATACTTGGCCTGCCTAGAAAATGTTTAAGTAAAACCATAACAGCTGCCTACAGATATATGAAGTATTATCAAATTGTAACATTAAGGAGCAGAACCAGAACCAAAAAATAAAAATTATAGTGGCAGCATGTGCCTCGACACAATTCATTCATTATTTCAGCAAACGGTTGCTGAGAGCCTTCTGTCCTTAAAGCACTACTTTGGACCTGTGAAGATGCAAAGTAGTATTAATTAAAGTCCCTGATCTTGAGTCCTTTGCAACCTATCATGGTCATACAATGTATGAAAATAAATATAAGTATCCAACTCTGGAATGGACTGACCCGTGGAGCAGGGAACAGTTGGTCACTAGAGTGATACAGGTAAAACCTGAATAACCACCTGTCAGTTACACTGTAGGAAAGAGTCTTGTATTGGGTGGGTATTTACTTATTCTCTGCTTTTTTCAGAAAGGACTTCCAATCCAGATTTTTCTTGCTCCTAAGTGATATGTTCTATGCATAACAAAGCTATTATTTTTGGATCGTGCTTTATTAGTAAGTCAGCATCTCTTCCAAAATCTCTTTGCCCTTGGGGACCTAGGCAAAGAGACAGAATTAGAAAATATAAAGAAGCCTTTGCCAGGCAGAAAGAAGAAAAATAATCTCTACTGGCCCTGTGGAAACAGGAAGACATATAGAGGGAAAATGAAGAGGTCATACGCACAGGTCTTTATATTCTCCTCATTAGAACAGAACCAGAGAAACAAAGCATCACAGCTCTTGTGGGAGACCCTCACCACTTGCAGGACGGTGGCAGGATTCACCAGTTCAGCCTGGGGGGAGGCTGTAGGTCTCTAGGAGAAGCCCTAAACACATCAAACATGCTACAAGATGTAGTTCTTCAGAGACATATATGCTAGGTATATGAGTTTAAGGAAATTCCCTTGGGTTTCACAGCCTAAGTTTAAAATGCAAGTATGACCCAGAAATAGCCAGGTGTCCCACTGAGGAAACACGTGGTGCCAAACAAGCAGGCAAATTGAAAAGCCTGGGGTTGGAACAGAGTCCACAATGGGCAAGGTCATTATAAACGGAGACAAATGACCACAACCATAGACTCCATTTGCTTGTACCACCATAATGTTCTAAAAGCCCAGACAACATCAGTGGGAAACCAGGACAACCAACACATCCATGGGATGACTAATAGATAATCAGAATGTCTTTTCCTCTAACACCAAAGAGTAACATAAACCTCCTTTTAATTTCTAGACACCAACTTAGAGACAAGCCAGGAAAAGGAAAGGAAATCTAAAAGAGTAACTGTATCCAACAAAATCAGAAATCCAAGAGGGACTGTTTATTTAAATAGGAAGAGACTGAAATACCATCAATAATTGGTAAATTTGAGATTCCCCTCCCCCACAGCTATCTCGTAATTATATAGCCCTCCAAAACCCTACAGACACATAGAGTTCATAAGAAAGATTTGATCCATTTCCAAAAATCAAGAAAATTAAACATTCTCCTATATCTAATTAGTAATGTTAGGTTCTTGATGCCAACACAAATTCGTGAGCATATATTCACATGTTGAAGCCAAATAGTTAATTATTCACTAAGAAAAGCTTCCTAGAATATATGTAGAGAGAGAGTCAGGCTCTCTTTTAGTGGGGACATTGAGAAGCCCATGCATAAGTTCACATTTTTATTTCTATCCTCTATGATGATTACCTTCTCAATCAGGATTATCAGCCTGTTTTAATGCTGTATCTTAATCTCCTTCATGTTGTTGAGTTTTCATAAATTTTCTCCATACTCCATATTGTTATTAATTTGTATTCTTTATTAATTTGCATTCTTGGAGAAGTCTATTATCCTTACATTGCTGTACTCATTGAACACAAAAACGTATTTTATATGAAACGTGAATTGCAGGAGCACAATCACTAAAAGAAAACTCGTCTCCCCTTTTCACACAGTATCTTCTTCCCTGATGCTTTTGCATTTCTTTCCAAACATCAATGAAGGCTTCCTTTTTAAGACATCTTTATGCTTTTCTGCTGAAATCAGATACAGTAGACCTCTGTTCCATGTATATGAGCTTGATGTTACTGGGTACCGTATGGAATCATCACCAACAAAGGAATGTTACACAATATATATTACAGCTACATGGATTTCTCCAATCAGGTACATTAGAACAAACTATCAGATCTCATTATCTAGAACAGATAAAGGCATATGAAAGACTACTACCAAAATATATCCTAGGTAGCTGATATCTCATTTCTTGAGGAAGAAAGGAAAGAGAAAAAAATAGCTAATCTTTCTCAATTTATCATTTGGTGCTCCAAGTGAGATGGAGAAAAAAATATTAGCAGTGCTGTAAAGAAAGCAAGGATGTCCTGACTTGTTAATTTGAGCCATTCTGACTGGTGTGAGGTGGTATCTCATTGTGGTTTTGATTTGTATTTCCCTGATGCCCAGTGATGTGGAGCGCTTTTTCATGTGTCTGTTGGCCATCTGGATGTCTTCTTTGCAGAAATGTCTGTTCCTGTCCTCTGCCCATTTCTTGATTGGATTATTTTTTCTTTGGGTGTTGAGTTTGCTAAGCTCTTTATAGATTTTGGATACTAGCCCTTTATCTGATATGTCGTTTGCAAATATCTTCTCCCATTCTGTCAGTTGTCTTTTGGTTGTGTTGACTGTACCCAAATGTTTATAGCAGCAATGTCCACAATAGCCAAGTTATGGAAAGAACCTAGATGTCCATCAACAGATGAATGGATAAAGAAGATGTGGTATATATATACAATGGAATACTATGCAGCCATCAAAAGAAATGAAATCTTACCATTTGCGACAACATGGATGGAACTAGAGCGTATTATGCTTAGCGAAATAAGTCAACTGGAGAAAGACAACTAGCACATGATCTCCCTGATATGAGGAAGTGGAGATGCAACGGGGGTGGGGGTTAAAGTGGTAGGAAAAGAAAAAATGAAACAAGATGGTATCGGGAGGGAGACAAACCAAAAGACTCTTAATGTCATAAAACAAACTGAGGGGGGTGGGGGGGGAGAGGGGTTGGGAGAGGGTGGTGGGGTTACATTATATGTTTAAATAAAAAAGCTTAAAGAAAAAAATTTTTATTCTAAAAGCTCAAAAAAAAAAAAAAAAAAAAGAAAAGAAAGCAAGGATGTCATATACATGAGGGCTGGAGAAAAGAGCAGAGTGTTACTATAGGCAAATGAGGCCTAGCTCAAGAACTCCAGGACACAGGGTGGAATGAAATTAAAGCCCTGGAATGGTAGTGCCTTCTGAATTTACCACACACATTGATTTTCAGTTCCCCTGGATTTCTCTAAATATCAAAGTTCACAGAGAAACATAACAATAGTCACAATGGGCTACAAAAAAAAAAAAATTTCTCTCCCCTTATCTTTAACAGGGTGGGGAACTGGTTATAAAGGTTAGTTTGATTGTAACAGGAGAGCATGATATCTTCTACAATGGGTTAAGTGCGAAGTAAGGCAGGAGGTTTCATGTGCCTTTGAGTCCAGCCAGCACACACACAGTCAGTCGTGGTCATGTTCCTTTTCTTATACTTGTTATTGAAAGGCTATTAAATCTCTGAAAAGCTGTATCAAATACCAAACAAAACCCTGAAAGATGGCAAAATTGAAAGGGGGACACTGAAAGAAGTCAGTCAATGCCTGAAGCCCAAAGTCTTTGTCTGCACAGTTGCTTCTTTTCATCATCTCTCAGATCATAAGTTGTTTAAGGGCTGTGAAAGGTGTCAGAAAGACAGCATGCTTCTAAAGTTAGGCAAAGTCTGGGATGTGAATGCATAAGAATTCCATCAGATTGCTTACTCTCACCCAAACCCCTTTAGGGGAGTCTTAAAAAGAAAAACACATTTGAAGACCTAATACAAAATCATTCACAGAGATCTAAAGAATGTCTAAAAGATGTCTTCTCTCTAGGTGAAAAATGAAAATGCAATTTCAAGAGAAACTTCTCATTTTTTTTTCTTTCTTCTCCAATCTCTCAGGGAAGGATTACACTGAGACCTTAATTTTGACTGCTGAACCTTTGCTTAAAGAAGATATGATAAAGACAATTCTTATTTTTCCACTATCAGGGAAAAGAAAAAGAGGTAGGGATAGTTTTAAATTGCAGAAAATGGTATAGTCATCACTGTTTGGCATGGGAATGTATTATTTTTCATTAATATTGCAGCTAAGACTTATTTTAGGATATGATAACTCTGGTCCATAGGATCCAATGAGAAACAAAATAACAAATGAATCTTTGTCAAAATGTTAATAGAATTTATTGACTTTGTAGTATTCTTCATTCCATGGGAGTTAAGCAGGATGCTGAATCAAGAGTGACTTAGAAAGAAAAAGGCTTTCAGAAAGATTTCACGAGTGACATAACTGCCAATGTCCCTAATCACCATTTTACCCTCCTTTCAAGTCAAAAGCACTACTCTACCTGTATCTACAATGGAGGAGGGAGACATTATAGTCTGAGAAAACTTTTACTGAACAGATAGCAATCTTTACTCTTTAGCAGGGAAAGATCTGTTATTACCCTCTAATTTCTCAGTAGGTCATAATAAGATCACCTGGGATCCTGAGAGCTTTCAAAATTTTTCAATTTGCATACTAAACAGGAGTAAGAATGAATTTTGTTCAAGAATAATATTTTAATTGGCTGATATGAAAAAAGAGAGAGAACCCTTTTTGCCATTCAAATCAATAAAAGTTGAGGAAGGAATTGAGAGAAAGGTGTTAGACCTTGAAGTTTCTAAATTCTTGGGCCTCTCCATAAATATCAGCCTTCTGGTACATGAGAGTTCAACAAAAGGTTTTATTACAATAAATTTGTATTTACTCAACAAAATCTAACTGAAAGAGATTTCTGCTTCCATCCTTGAAGGAGTGGGGATTTATCTTCCTGGGAAGATTTATCTTCTTGCATTAAACAATTAAAAAACACAGATGAAATGTATGAAGCAGCAGTTTTCCCACTGAACAACAGGCAGGATGGCCAGTTATCCTCCCAAAAGAGAAAAATAAAATAAGGTGACACCAACTGTAATGTCAGCTTGGGCTGCCATAACAAAATACCATAGAATGCATAGCCTAAACAAAAGGAATTTCTCAAGCTCTGGAGCTAGAAGTCAAAGGTCAGCGTGCCCCACAGCTGAGTCTTGGTTGGGGCCATTCTGTGGCTTGCAGACAGCCACTTTCTCACTGTGCTCTCACATGACATAGATAGAAAAAGAGAGGGAGAAGGAGAGAGGGAGGGTTCGAGGGAGCCTGTGAGGGAGAGCAGGAGAGTGGTCTGGTCTCCTCCTCTAAATACAAGGACATTAATCCGATCATGGGAGCCTCAACTTCATGACTACATCTAAACCTGATCACCTAACAAAGACCCTATCTCCAGATACTGTCCTATTAGGTATTAAGGCCTCAACATATGATCTTTGGGGGGACACGAGCATTCAATCCATGGCATCAACCATTACCCCAGTGCTGAATGGCATTAATAAAGCCTGGCAAACTTTCCTAGGTGAAGGTACAGAGTTCAGAATTCCAAAGTTATACTGTAGAGAAAATTTACAGGACAGAGCATTAGAAAAAAATTATGCTGCATAAAGAGAACTCCAGAGATCTGCAAAGGGGATTTAATGAGTCTTCATCTGAGTAAAAATCAGTAACTATACGTGAAGAAATTATACAATGCTTTGGAAAGAATCAGCCCAAGAATTAGACAGATTAGTTTTTAAGTTTGTGAAGGGCCAAGAATAGTTTAGGTTCCAATTTCATTACCCATGGAGTATCAAGTAGGATCCTCAGAAGAGAATTGCCTCAAAATAGGGCCACATTAGACACAGACAAACTGCCTACCAAGGCGCATAGGTGATTCACACTGTATCAGTCAGTTGCTGAGTAATAAATCACCCTCAAACTTACTGGTTTAAAATCATCATTAACTATTTCTATTGTGTACATGTATTTTAGACAGTTCTACTGTTCTAAGCCATGCTTGGCTGATCTTAGTGAACTCACTCATGCATCTGCAGACAGCTGGTTAGTCAGTTTAGAGCTAGTTAACCTAGGCCTGCCTCAAGACAGATGACTTAATTTTCCTCTATGAGGTCCCTCCAGGAGACCATCCAGAGCCTATTGTCATGACAGGGTAGAGGTATAAGACTGAGTTATCCCGATTGTGCAAAAAGGCAAGAGAAATGCATACTTTTCAAGCCTCTGCTCATGTACATTTACTAACATCTCATTGTCTAAAACAAGTCACATGGCCAGTCTCAAAGTGGGATAGGACTGCAAAATTTTAAAAACTGAAAGGTAAAAGTATGAATACAGGGAAGCCAATAATTTGGAACTTTAAGCCAATCAATCTATTATGACCATCTACTTTAGTGACAGTGAATTAACCTACCTATCTGGATAACTGATGAAAATTCATATATACACTAAATAATCTATAAAAGAGTAACCTTAGAATTTACTCTGCTGAGGTATTTTTTAAACCTCTTCATCATGAGTGATAGTCACAAAACTATAGTTGGCAGAGAATTAAGGATATAGGAAGAAAGGAGAATAGGTGTACAAAGAAAGAAAAAGGAATGAACACAAGAAGCTATGCTCCCAGCAGATTAAATCTGGAATATTTTAGGGTATTGAAAAATTCAACAAACCAGGCAGATAGGGAGTCACTGACCAAAGGGGTAAAGGGAGGTAAGAAAAGAGATACAAGACATTATAATCAAGAATGACCTGGGGCGCCTGGGTGGCTCAGTGGGTTAAAGCCTCTGCCTATACTCAGGTCATGATCTCAGGGTCCTGCGATCTAGCCCCACGTCGGGCTCTCTGCTTGGCAGGGAGCCTGCTTCCTCCTCTCTCTCTCTCTCTCTCTCTGTCTCTCTCTCTCTGCCTGCCTCTTTGCCTACTCCTGATCTCTCTGTCAAATAAATAAATAAAATCTTAAAAAAAAAAAAAAAAGAATGACCTCACAGTGAAGTCAAAATTTCTTGTGGCCAAAAAGTTTTGTGCCCCACCCCCCGGGTTTGCAACCTGAAACCAATAGAAAGAAGAATTAAGTAAAAATACCAAGGAGAATTCCAGACTGATATCTGTAAAATAGATCATAATATTTAAGAAAGAATAAAGTTTTATACTGATCCAAAATAGGGTATCACCCTTCTACTAGTCCAATTTTCAGAAGAGATGAGCACACAAAGAAAAAGAAAAGGGGAAAGGACATCCAAACTACAATTCAAATGTAATGGAATGTTTCTATGAGTTAGTAATGAGCTTGGTTCTTTTTACAACTCACTTAGCTACAGAGCCCTAATTGTACAGTACTTCTGCCCAAGTAATGTTAACAATGGACTCTGTTGTTGACCTTTAGTAAAAAATATACTTAATTGCATTAAACACAATTATACTGTACTTATGCTTGAATGATACAGACAATGATACTCATTTTTATGTTTAACAAAATGAATTTAATTTACTAGTGTACTTATTGCATACAAATTGAAATTGGCAACTTAAAAAGTATTTTTTTAACCAAATTATATTTGAGATGCTAAACTTTTTATGTTGTGATGGTTTGCATGAAGAAAATACCATTCATCTTCTTCTAAATTTAAAACACTTTTTCTGGTATTGAATATAGGAATTCCAGAGAAAAAGAGAAAGGGAGAGTGTAAGAAAGAAAGCAACAAAGAAAGCAACAAAGGAAAGAGGAAAGGAAGATTAAAAGGGAGGGAGGTTGCTGAACAGATACACAGTACAATCTCCTTTGGGATGTATATACATATCTTTTTTTTTTAATATTTTATTTATTTGATAGAGATCACAAGTAGGCAGAGAGGCAGGCAGAGAGAAAGAGGAGGGGGGAAGCAGGCTCCCTGCCGAGCAGAGAGCCCAATGCGGGACTCGATCCCAGGACCCCGGGATCATGACCTGAGCCGAAGGCAGAGGCTTTAACCCACTGAGCCACCCAGGCGCCCTATACATATCTTTTGAAGGGTAGAGAAAACTATTAACATTAAATCTAAGAGACAAAAATGAAACCATTCAAACAAAGACAGGGTAATCAAGTCTACTCTAGTATCTAGTACTAATCTATTCCAGAATCTTAAATCCAAGTCAAAACCCAAAGTACAAAGAACTCATTCTCCAATGATACATCTGACCAACATCAAACTATTGGTTATGAACTTATTTTCACATACAACTTACATCTACATATGGAGATTACTTTAAAAAGTGGTTATATTTAAATGATATGTACTTGTTTTAAAAATGGTATTTTTAAAGAGAAGCAATATGGCTTATATTAGGAGTTGGCAAACTCAATCCACTACCTGTTTTTGTAAATAAGATTTTATTGGGACACAGCTATGTCCATTCATTTATGTATTATCAATATATGCTTTTGCATTACAATGACAGAGCTAAGTAGTTGCAACAGAAACTATACAGTCCACAAAGCCTAAAATATTTACCATTTATTTCTTCACTTTTATCCCTTAGAGAAGTTTGTCCACCCCTAGCTTAATGGAGTATTTAAAGCTTTAAAGTTAAAAAGACCTGGATTCTAAACTTAATCTTGTTACACTGTGTCTCTGAGCTTCAGTTTATTCATCGTTTTTAAAGGAGGTTGGTAGGAAAGACAGGGATAAAAATACATACCTTTTAACAGCTGAAGGGATGATGGCAAAAGTACCTGACACACACAAAGAAGCAAGAAATACTAGCAAACACATTTATGAAAGTAGAGAAATAACAAAAGAAACAGCTAAAAGAGAAAAATGTTTGTCTCTGGACAGTGTGAATTGGAGGTTTACCAGAAGGCTATTTTGCATTATTTATCCATAAAGCTATTGGACTTATAACTATCTCTGGTTAAAAAATATTTTATTTAAAAGAACATTTCTAGCAAAGATTTTTAAATATAGTATTTATGTATAAACCAACAAATCTAGCATTGGAACAACACACAAAGAGACTTTATATATGCTAAAGGTGTCATTGTATGTAGAGACGATGACTATTTTAGGAGACAGAATTAAGAATGTAGTCTTAACTACATAAAATTTTTTAAAAAGAAAACAATGAAATCACTCCATATCTTATATAAGAAAATGGACTCCAAATGGAGGAATTTCCTAAATATGAAAGGAAAACTACAAAGCTAAGAGAAAAAAATTTAAAATACCTTTGTGACTTGAAAGACCTTTTAAGCACAACCCACCCAAACTGATGCCTTTGATCACAAATAAAGTTTTTTATAAGATTTTCCAAAATTAAAATCAAGATGATGGATTATCATGCTACTAATGACAAAAATTAGTAACTAAAATATATAAGGGATTACTGCAAACTAACAAGAAAAAGGACAATAAAACCAGGTTTTAAAATACATCAAATTTATGGGACACCTGGATGGCTCAGGTGGTTAAGAGTCTGCCTTCAGCTCAGGCCATGATCCTAGGGTCCTGGGATTGAGTCCTGAATCAGGCTCCTTGCTCAGTGGGGAGCCTGCTTCTCTCTCTGCCTCTGCCTGCTTGTGTGCTCTCTCTTTCTCTCTCTCTGACAAATAAATATTTTTTTAAAATATTTAAAATAAATAAAATTTAATAATAGGTAATTTATATAAGAAAAATTCCCATAACTAACAATGTATAAAGAGATGCTCCTACCCCCTGGTAATGAGGGAAAAAAAAATACAACCTAAAAAAAACCTCATCTACTTTATAACCATTAAAATATAAAGAATTAGGGGCACCTGGGTGGCTCAGTGGATTAAAGCCTCTGCCTTCGGCTCAGATCATGATCCCAGGGTTCTGGGATCGAGCCCCACATCGGGCTCTCTGCTCAGCAGGGAGCCTGCTTCTTCCTCCTCTCTCTCTGTCTGCCTCTCTGCCTACTTGTGACCTCTATCTGTAAAATAAATAAATAAAATATTTTTAAAAAATATAAAGAATTAGAAGTTGATAATACCAAGTATTGGTATGGCAGACGAGGATAAGATTAATCATACACTGCTGGTGGAAATACAAAGTGCTACAGTCATTCTGGAGAGCAGACTCACAATGACTGATGAAAATAAGTATGTATAAACCCTAAGACCTATTCTTGGGTATACGGTCCAGAGGAATTCTAGCATAGATTAATATGGGGCACATATAAGAATATGCATTACAGAAGAGGAGAGATTACAACCAACATCAAAGAAATACAAACAATAATAAGAACATATTATGAGCAACTCTATGCCAACAAATTTGACAATCTCGAAGAAATGGATGCATTCCTAGAGACATATAAACTACCAAAACTGAACCAGGAAGAAATAGAAAACCTGAGCAGGCCCATAACCAGTAAGGAGATTGAAACAGTCATGAAAAATCTCCAAACAAACAAAAGCCCAGGGCCAGACAGCTTCCTAGGGGAATTCTACCAAACATTTCAAGAATTAATTCCTGTTCTCCTAAAACTGTTCCAAAAAAATAGAAATGGAAGGAAAACTTCCAAACTCATTTTATGAAGCCAGCATCACCTTGATCCCAAAACCAGACAAGGATCCCATCAAAAAAGAGAATTACAGACCAATATCCTTGATGAACACAGATGCGAAAATTCTCACCAAAATACTGGCCAATAGGATCCAACAGTACATTAAAAGGATTATTTACCACGAACAAGTGGGATTTATTCCAGGGCTGCAAGTTTGGCTCAACATCCACAAATCAATCAATGTGATACAATACATTAATAAAAGAAAGAACAAGAACCATAGGATACTCTCCATAGATGCAAAAAAGCATTTGACAAAGTACAGCATCCCTTCCTGATCAAAATTCTTCAAAGTGTAGGGATAGAGGGCACATACCTCAATATTATCAAAGCCATCTATGAAAAACCCACAGCAAGTATCATTCTCAATGGAGAAAAACTGAGAGCTTTTCCGTTAAGGTCAGGAACATGGCAGGGATATACATTATCACCACCGCTATTCAACATACTACTAGAAGTCCTAGCCTCAGCAATCAGACAACAAAGAATAATCAAAGGCATCCAAATCAGCAAAGAAGAAGTCAAACTCTTTGCAGATGATATGATACTATATGTGGAAAACCCAGAAGACTCCACTCCAAATCTGTTAGACCTCGTACAGGAATTCAATAAAGTGTCAGGATATAAAATCAATTTACAGAAATCAGTTGCATTTCTATACACCAACAACAAGACAGAAGAAAGAGAAATTAAGGAGTCAATCCCATTTACAATTGCACCCAAAACCATAAGATACCTAGGAATAAACCTAACCAAAGAGGCAAAGAATCTGTACTCAGAAACTATAAAGTACTCATGAAAGAAATTGAGGAAGACACAAAGAAATGGAAAAATGTTCCATGCTCATGGATTGGAAGAACAAATATTGTGAAAATGTATATGATACCTAGAGCAATCTACACATTTAATGAAATCTCTATCAAAATCCCATCCATTTTTTTCAAAGAAATGGAACAAATAATCCTAAAATTTATATGGAACCAGAAAAGACCTCAAATAGCCAAAGAAATATTGAAAAGGAAAGCCAAAGTTGGTGGCATCACAATTCTGGACTTCACGCTCTATTACAAAGCTGTCATCATCAAGACAGTATGGTACTGGCACAAAAACAGACACATAGATCAATGGAACAGAATAGAGAGCCCAGAAATAGACCCTCAACTCTATGGTCAACTAATCATCGACAAAGCAGGAAAGAATATCCAATGGAAAAAAGCCTCTTCAACAAATGGTGTTGGGAAAATTGGACAGCCACATGCAGAAAAATGAAAGTGGACCATTTCCTTACACCACACATGAAAATAGACTCAAAATGGATGAAGGACCTCAACGTGAGAAAGCAATCCATCAAAATCCTTGAGGAGAACACAGGCAGCAACCTCTTCGACCTCAGCCGCAGCAACTTCTTCCTAGGAACAACGCCAAAGGCAAGGGAAGCAAGGGCAAAAATGAACTATTGGGACTTCATCAAGATCAAAAGCTTTTGAACAGCAAAGGAAACAGTCAACAAAACCAAAAGACAACTGACAGAGTGGGAGAAGATATTTGCAAACGACATATCAGATAAAGGGCTAGTATCCCAAATCTATAAAGAGCTTATCAAACTCAACACCCAAGGAACAAATAATCCAATCAAGAAATGGGCAGAGGACATGAACAGACATTTCTGCAAAGAAGACATCCAGATGGCCAACAGACATATGAAAAAGTGCTCCACATCACTGGGGATCAGGGAAATACAAATCAAAACCACAATGAAATATCACCTCACACCAGTCAGACTGGCTAAAATGAACAAGTCAGGAAATGACAGATGCTGGCGAGGATGTGGAGAAAGGGGAACCCTCCTCCACTGTTGGTGGGAATGCAAGCTGGTGCAACCACTCTGGAAAACAGCATGGAGGTTCCTCAAAATATTGAAAATAGAGCTACCTTATGACCCAGCAATTGCACTACTGGTATTTACCCTAAAGATACAAACGTAGGGATCCGAAGTGGTACGTGCACCAGAATGTTTATAGCAGCAATGTCTACAATAGCCAATTATGGAAAGACCTAGATGTCCATCAACAGATGAATGGATAAAGAAGAGGTGGTATATATATACAATGGAATACTACGCAGCTGTCAAAAGAAATGAAATCTTGCCATTTGCAACGACATGGATGAAACTAGAGGGTATTATGCTTAGTGAAATAAGTCAATTGGAGAAAGACAACTATCATATGATCTCCCTGATATGAGGAAGTAGTGATGCAATGTGGGGAACTTGGGGGGTAGGAAAAGAATAAATGAAACAAGATGGGATTGGGAGGGAGACAAACCATAATAGACTTTTAATCTCACAAAACACACTGAGGGTGGCTGAGAGGAGGGTGGTAAGGAGAGGGTGGTGGGGTTATGGACACTGGGGAAAGTATGTGCTATGGTGAGTGCTGTGAAGTGTGTAAACCTGGCGAAACACAGACCTGTACCCCTGGGGCTAACAATGCATTATATGTTTATTAAAATTTTTTAAATTTTTTAAAAAAATATGCATTATAGCATTGTTTATAAAAGAGGTGAAGACAATCTGGGTATCTCTATCACCAGAGAAATGAATCAAAAATTGTGGAAGTACATTAAGGAATATTGTACAGCAGCAGGAAAGTAATATTCATTTAAAAAAATGAAATCTGTGATACAATGTTTATGTAAATTTGAAAAATATGCATACAAAAGAAAATATGACACTTATATAAATTACTGTATATATAAAAAGACTATAGAGGAAGGACCTATTGGGGAAGAGAACTGGAAGGACTATCAGCTATAAAGGGTACAAGTATTAAATATCAAATGAGAAAAGAATCTGGCACAGATGGATAAGAGTAAGTTATAAGCACTATAAACACTGAGTATTAAGATTCCCCTTAACTCTTTACATACGTGATCCAGTAGGATAAAAAAGGGGGGAACACCTGGTATACAGTATGTGCTTGAAAAATGTTTTATCAGTTTTGCCTGTTCTATACCTTCATACCAACTGAATCACACAGTTTGTACTCTTAAGTCTTACTTCTTTCACCCATGGTGGTATTTTGGGGGTTCATCCATGTTGTTGCATATATCATTAGTTTGTTCCCTTTTATTAGTGGGAAGTTTTCTATCATATAGATATACCATGATTTGTTTATCCTTTTTTCTCTTGATGGCAATTTGGGTTGCTTCCAGTTTGGGGTTTTAATGCATAAGGCTACTATTAACATGACTGAACAAAGTCTTTTTGTAAATATACATATGCTTTTATTTCATTTTATTTACATTTAGGTATCTAAAAGTGGAACTGATAGGTCATAGGGTAGGTGCTTATTTAACTTCACAAGAAATACGCAGATCGATTCACAAGGCTGATTGTACCATTTTACAGTCCTATTAGCAATGTGTGGCAGTTCATTGCTCCACATTCTCAACATTTACTATGATCAGTCTTTTTAATTTTAGCCATTCAATGAGTATCCAAGAGTAATAATTCACTTTTCTTTTATGTTGTATTTCCCTAATAATTCATTTGCATTTTCCAGATGATGCTAAATACTTTTTCATGTACTTAGTGGCCATTTGTAAACCTTCTTTGTGCACTTGCTGGTCATTTTTTGCCCATGTTTTAATTTCATTATCTGATTTCTGATTTATTACTTATTTTATAATGTCTTTCTTTATAGCCTGTAAGCACAAATATTCTGTCAGATATATGTATTATAAATATATTATCCAATCTATGAACTGCCTATTCACTTTGATGAGCAGAGTTTTTAATTTTGCTGCAATCATTCTGTCATTCCCTTTTTCCTTTTATGATTCTTCCTATTTAACAAATCTTTGCTACCCCAAGGTCATAAAATATTCTCCTATATTTTCTTCTTGAAGAGTTATATTTTTACCTTTTTTATGATTTTATTTATTTGACAGAGAGAGAGTGAGAGAGGGAACACAAGCAGGAGGAATGAGAAAGGGAGAAGCAGACTCCCCGCTGAGCAGGGAACCTGAGTTGGGGCTGGATCCCAGGACCTTGGGAACTGACCTGAGCCAAAGGCAGACACTCAACAACTGAGCCACCCATGCACCCCTATAATTTTACCTTTTACATTTAAGTTGATGATCCATCTAGGATTAAGTACTGTGTGTGGAGGCAGGTAGGGATAAAGAACACCTTTTTCTTATAGCCAGTTATTTTGGCACCATTTGTTGTAAAGATATTCGGAGTTCAAATGCTTTGACAACTTGACTGAAAATGAACTGATTATATTTTTATATTTTTACTTCTCTAGTCTGACTGATTTGTCAATTTTCATTTCAGTAACCTATGCTCTGGATTACTGCAACTTCATAGTAAAGTCTCCAAATTAGAGAGTATACACTTATTTTTTAATAATTAGCTTGCCAATGTCTAACCAAAAAGAGCCTATTGGAATTTATATCATTTGGGGGAGGATTTAAATCATAACAATACTGAGGTTTTCAATCTGTGAAAATAGTATTACTCCATTTATTAAACTCTTTAATTTCATTCAGCAATGTATTATAGTTTTCAATGTAAAGATTTTTTTTTTAAGATTTTATTTATTCATTTATTTATTTGACAGAGAGAGAGATCACAAGTAAGCAGAGCAGCAGGCAGAGAGAGAGGAGGAAGCAGGCTCCCTGCTGAGCAGAGAGCCTGATGTGGGGCTTGATACCAGGACCCTGAGACTATGACCTGAGCCAAAGGCAGAGGCTTAACCCACTAAGCCACCCAGGCACCTCCAATGTAAAGGTCTTTAACATGTTTTATTAAATTTTTCCTTAAATAAACTTTATGTTTTTTAGGTAATTTTAAATGGTATTTTTTTCATTTTCCAATTGTTCATGATAGCATATAGAAATATATTTGATTATAAATACAGCATATATATAGATAAAGAATCCAACAACTTGCTATCACTTACAGAATTTATGAAAGAGAAGATACACTTATGTGTTCTTTATAATGGGGGGAGGGGGAGTTGAGACTTTCAACTCTTAAGTGTGGTTATCTGTAGGTAATTTTGGTGAATGGTTTTTATGAGGTTGAGGAATTTCCCCTTAATTCCTAATTTGCTGAAAGTTTTTATTATGAATGGATATAAAATGTTGTCAAATGACTTCTCTACATCTACTGACATGATCATATGATTTATCTCCATTAGTCTATTAATGTGGTGAATTGCACGGATTGATTTTCAAATGTTAAGCCAATCTTGAATTGCTGGGAAAAATCTAAGCATTATGTATTATACTTGTTATGTATTGCAAGATTTGATTTGTTAATGTATTGCTAAGAGTCTCTGCATCTATAATGTAGGAAGGATATAGGCCTATAACATTGCTTTCTTTTAATATCATTGTTCGGTTTGGTTATCAGTGCTATACTATTCTCATATAATGAGTTTATGTAAAATTGATACTATTTATTCTTTAAATATTTTTAGAACTATTCAGACTTGAAATATTTTTGTAGAAAGATTCTGAATTATAAATTCAATAAGTTTAATAAATTGGGCTATTCAGATTTTCTACTTCTTCTTGTGTCAATTTTAGCAATTTGCAATTTCAAGAAATTGTGTACTTCCCCCCAATGTTTAATGTGCTAGCATAAAGTTGGTCATGATATTCCTCTATTATTCTTTTTTTTTCTTTTTATTTGACAGATAAATAGAGAGGACAAGAAAGCAGAGCAGCAGGCAGAGAGAGAGAGAGACAGAGAGAGAGAAGCACACTCTCTGCTCAGCAGGGAGCCCACTGCAGGGCTCGATCCCAGAACCCTTGAATTATAACCTGAGTCGAAGGCAGTCGCTTAACCAACTGAGCCACCCAGGTGCCCCTCCTCTATTATCCCTGATTATTTGTATGATCCTTAGGGATGATCCCTTTATTATTCACAATATTTATAATGTGTGATTTTTGCTTTAATTTTCTTTATCAGTCTAGCCACAGGTTTGACGATTTTACTAATCTCTTCAAAGAACCAACTTGTGTTTTCAGTTTTCTCCAATGATTGTTTTCTAATTCATCAATATTTACTTTATCATTATTTAACTCCTTATAGTTTGTTTAATTTGATTTTTGGTTTTTTAAGGAGAAAATTTTTACAACTGATTTTAACATTTTCTCCTACCTACTATAAGCATTTAGAGCTATAAATTTCATCCAGGAATTGTATTAACACAACCCACAAATTTTGATATGCTGTGTTTTAAATTTTATTTCATTAAAAACATTTTCTAATTTCCTTGTGGCTATTTCTTTGGCCCACAGGTTTTGTAATGATTTATTTATTTATTTATTTATTTTATTTTTTACTTTATTTAAGCTTTATTTAAACATATGATGTAACCCCACCACCCTCACCCAACCCCTCTTCCCCCCACCCCCCTCAGTTTGTTTTATGACATTAAGAGTCTCTTTTGGTTT
>ML109005.1:72733-86097 GCA_003697995.1 Taxidea taxus jeffersonii
GTTTTTCATAGATGGCTTTGATAATATTGAGGTATGTGCCTTCTATCCCTACACTTTGAAGAGTTTTGATTAGGAAGGGATGTTGCACTTTGTCAAATGCTTTTTCAGCATCTATTGAGAGTATCATATGGTTCTTGTTCTTTCTTTTGTTAATGTATTGTATCACATTGGTTGATTTGCGGATGTTGAACCAACCCTGCTGCCCTGGAATAAATCCCACTTGGTCGTGGTGAATAATCCTTTTAATGTACTGTTGGATCCTATTGGCTAGTATTTTGGTGAGAATTTTCGCATCTGTGTTCATCAAGGATATTGGTCTGTAATTCTCTTTTTTGATGGGATCCTTGTCTGGTTTGGGGATCAAGGTGATGCTGGCCTCATAAAATGAGTTTGGAAGTTTTCCTTCCATTTCTATTTCTTGGAACAGTTTCAGGAAATAGGAATTAATTCTTCTTTAAATGTTTGGTAGAATTCCCCTGGGAAGCCATCTGGCCCTGGGCTTTTGTTTGTTTGGAGATTTTTGATGACTGTTTCAATCTCCTTACTGGTTATGGGCCTATTCAGGTTTTCTATTTCTTCCTGGTTCAGTTTTGGCAGTTTATATGTCTCTAGGAAAGCATCCATTTCTTCCAGATTGTCAAATTTGTTGGCATAGAGTTGCTCATAATATGTTCTTATGATTGTTTGTATTTCTTTGGTGTTGCTTGTGATTTCTCCTCTTCCATTCATGATTTTATTTATTTGAGTCCTTTCTCTTTTCTTTTTGATAAGTCTGGCCAGGGGTTTATCAATCTTATTAATTCTTTCAAAGAACCAGCTCCTAGTTTCATTCATTTGTTCTATTGTTTTTTTGGTTTCTATTTCATTGATTTCTGCTTTGATCTTTATTATTTCTCTTCTCCTGCTGGGTTTAGGCTTTCTTTGTTGTTCTTTCTCGAGCTCCTTTAGGTGTAGGGTTAGGTTGTGTATTTGAGACCTTTCCTGTTTCTTGAGATAGGCTTGTATCGCTATATATTTTCCTCTCAGGACTGCCTTTGCTGTGCCCCACAGATTTTGGACCGTTGTGTTTTCATTATCATTTGTTTCTATGTTTTTTTTCAATTCTTCTTTAATTTCCTGGTTGACCCATTCATTCTTTAGAAGGATGCTGTTGAGTCTCCATGTATTTGTGCTCTTTCCAAATTTCCTCTTGTGATTGAGTTCTAGCTTCAGAGCATTGTGGTCTGAAAATATGCAGGGAATGATCCCAATCTTTTGATACTGGTTGAGACCTGATTTATGACCCAGGATGTGATCTATTCTGGAGAATGTTTCATGGGCATTAGAGAAGAATGTGTATTCTGTTGCTTTGGGATGGAATGTTCTGAATATATCTGTGATGTCCATCTGGTCCAGTGTGTCATTTAAGACCTTTATTTCCTTGTTGATCTTTTGCTTGGATGATCTGTCCATTTCAGTGAGGGTTGTGTTAAAGTCTCCAACTATTATTGTATTCTTGTCAATGTGTTTCTTTGATTTTGTTATTAATTGGTTTATATAAGGGTTTTGCTTTTTTATCTGGTGTGAGAATCTGTTTTTTAGTTGAAATGTTTCCTTGATATTTAAAATGGTTATTTATATAATTTATTTTAAGTCTAATATCTTGTGGAACTTTTTGTTCTGATTGTTCCTAATTCCTTTGTACCTAATTTCCTATATCTTTTCTTCTCTGGCTTTCTCTTTATTAATTAATAAATATTTAGCAATCTAATGTGGCTCAGAATGTTTTATGAGCTATAATATTGCTTTGTAGTGATTTCTCTAGTGTTTAAAATATATGTTTTTATTATATCACATTCCACCTTCAAATAACATCAAACCACTTTAGTTAACATTATACCACCTCTGTTATAACTTTACAAAGTGATATACTTCTATTTTCAACCCTCCAATTCTTCTGTTATTCTGTTATTATAAGCTTTACTTCTGCTCATATTATAAGCATGGAAGTACATTTTTTAAGCATTTTTTCTTTTATAGCCAAGTATCATTTAAATAATGGGAAAACATTTACTCACCTACTTAACACTTTCATTACTGTTTTTTCCTTCGTATAGATCCCAATTCATTTGATATCATTTACCTTCAACTTGAAGAACTTTAATATTTCAGGTAGTGCAGATCTGTGGTGACAAATTCCTTTAACTTTTGTTTTTCAAAAAATGGCCTTTAATACTTCTCATTAGCCATCATATGTTTTTAATTTATTTATTTGAGACAGAGGAAGAGAGTGAGTCAGCATGAGTAGGGGGAAGGACAGAGAGAGAAGCAGACTCCCTGAGCAGGGAGCAGATGCAGGGCTCGATCCCAAAACCTTGAGATCATGACCTGTATTGAAGACAGGCACTTAACTGCCACCCAGGAGCACCTAACCATCATATTTGAAGAATATTTTCATTTTATATAATATTCCAGTTTACAGTTTTTTCTTTCATTAACATTGTCATTTCATTGTCTTCTGGCCTGTATTTGTTTCTGATGAACAGACAGAATCATTCTTATTATTATTTCACTATATAATATGTGTTATTTTTGTCTGGCTGCTTTTAATATTTTCTCTTTACCAAATTTTTTCAGCAGTTTGAGCCTACTGTGTTTGGACATGGTTCTACTTGAATGCATCATTCTTGCCTTTTTTGATATTCATAAATATGTGCTCTATATTTTTAATCAAATTTGGAATTTTTTTAGTCCTAATATCTTCAAGAATTTTTTTCCTGACCCCAAATCTCTTCTTCCACTCCTATTGTGACTCCAAATTACACATACATTAGGACACTTACATATGATCAGGTATAGTTCACAGACATGTCACTGAAGCACTATTCATTTTTTTTCAGTTCTTCTTTTTGCTTCAGTTTATATAGTTTATTTTTCCCTTTTCTACTAATATAATAGTATTTTGTTATGCAGTGAAGTGTGTTAACTCTACTATATTTTTTTAGATATTATGTTTTTCATCTAGAGAGCCCATTAGAATCCTTTTACATTTTCCTTTTCTCTATTATAATTATTTTCCCTAATTATAGGTATATATATTTTCCTTTATATCCTTGAACATATTTTTCTAAAGATTTATTTTTTTTAGAGAGAGAGAGAGTACTCCTGTGCTAACATGCAGTGGGAGCAGCAGAGGGAGAGGGAGAATCTCCAACAGACTCTCCGCTGAGCAAGGAGAACAATGTGGCTCTAGATCTGAGGACCCTGAAAACATGACCCAAGCCGTTGGTGGGCTTAAGTCGGTGGCTTAACTGACTGAGCCATTCAAGCACCACTATATCCTTGAACATAATTATAATAAGTATTTCAAAGTCCTTACCTGATCATTCTATCATGTCCATACTTTAGGGATAGGTTTCTACTAAATGATTATTCATTTAGTTATGGGACATATTCTTCTGCTTATTCATATCTCTCATATATTTTAGTTGTATTATAGACATAGCGGATCCTATATTGTTATGTGACTGGATTTTGTTGTCTTCTTCAACAGAATACTGTCTTTTGGGACATGTGAGTGGCTCAGTTGGTTAAGCATCTGTCACAGGCTCAGGTCATGGTCCCAGGGTTCTGGGATTCTGTACCACATCAGACTCCTTGCTCAGCAGGGAGCCTGTTTCTCCCTCTGCTTGCCACTCCCCTTGCTTATACTGTCTTTCTCTCTGACAAATATATAAATAAAATCTTTTAAAAAAAGAATATTGTATTTTGATCTGAAGGCAGTACATTTCCATGTAGCCTGCTTAATTCTTTTAAGTCTTGCTGTTATGATATGTCAGAGTGATTCCAAAATATCATTTACTCCAAAACTAACTTAGTCCTGCTTCTGGAGCATGGACTTACCAGATTCTCTACTGCACATGCCAGGTATTCAACAACGTCCTTCTGCTCTGACTGGATGCAGCATGACTGGTCTCCCAGCATTGTACAAGCTTAGGTCAGCTCACAAGTTCCCAGTATTTGTTCTTTCTCCAGTGGTTATTCTTGCTGAACCATATGGAATTTTACTCTGTACATGCAGAGATTGGTATTTGGCCAAAGAATCAAGTGTACCTTTATGCAGATTTCTGACCTTCATTCCCTATATAATTCTTGTCCCCACTGTTCCTCTTCCACCCCACAAATTCTAATTTCCTCCTTAGCCTCAAACTCTGAAGTATGAATACTTCACTCAGTGATAACATGAGGCTCTATCTAGGCTCTTCCTTTCTGCACTATAATCTGGAGAATGGTTCCAGGCAAAAATTCACTGCCTTGTGGTAGCACAAATGTTTCATCTATGGCATAGCTACCATACTTCCTGTCACTTAGATGGAATTTCCAAGGCCAGCCTCAAACAACTCCTTTGCCTTTTCCATGCTATTGTAAAAACTCTAGCCAGATGTTCTTCATCAAATTCGGTCTTGTAAGCATTTTATACTATAGAAAAGGCCATTTTACCTTTTTTGCATTTAGAGTTCTCACTATACTCTTCAGACAGCAGTTGGTTTGGGGATAATATGAGCTGGAGACAAGCCTTCCAGTAGGTAATTAATCACCTGTAATCAGCACTTATAGACATTCACAGAAGGTGAGAGAGTCAAGTAGAGAAAGAAGTGACTTCACCATCTTTGCAGGGTTATTACAAATCCTGCTAAGGTTACACTCATTAAAATTGCTATTAACTTTTCTTCCCCCATCAGGATAGTTAATTAATTCTTCCTCATATTTTAAGATGAAGGCAATTAAGGAGGAAAAAAAATAAGAGTTAACATGTCCATACATAGGGCAAACTGATTCCTTTAGGAAGTTAGAAAAGCTTCCAAAAAAGGCATATGAAAACAGAATTGTGATTATTCTGAGCCCCAGCTTAAAAGGCAGAAGTCATCAGGCAATGGGTATTTTTATACATCCACTTCACCAATTTGGCCTGAATTTCTCTACTGTTTTATTTTCCTGAATAATGTTTTTCATTTTGACTTAGAAGATGCAGATTTTACAAATCTTAAAGTTTATATAATTTAAGGTAGACTTTTTAAGAAAAAGAATACAGAATTTTAAAATCAAAATTGCTAGGATCTTCCCAGAACCCAGGGAGGGGCCAGGGAAAGTTGAGATCTTCTTTAGCAAATTGAATTTGTTTTAAATCTTCTTCAATATCTACAATGACATTCATATTCCATTTTACCTTTAATGGTTTTGTATTATCTATGATTAATTTATTCTTCATCCTTCCTCTTCTGTAACATTCATGTAACCCAGATGAATGCCTAACCTTTGAGAGTAAAATAGCCAATATTTTTAAAGCATTTACAATTTGCTGGATAATCTTCTAAGTTATTCGTGTATACTAATTCATTTACTACTGCTAACACTTTATGAAGTAGATACCATACTATGTTCTCCACATTTTATAGATGGGAACACAAGCATAGGGAAGTGTGAAGCTCACTGAAATTGGCAGAGCTGGCCTCCAAACCCAAATCCAGTCTCCAGTACCTGGGCTCTTAAACATTATACTCTTCTCTTTGATTTGTGGATGTGGAGTGTTGAAAGGACACACGAGATTTTGAGCAGTATACTGGGCCCCAAGGTACCAGGAATGTCTGAGTCTAAGAACACTTCGTCAAATGCTGACTGATACACGCTGCACATTAAAAGCCCATGAGATCAAGAATGAGACTACAGAGGACAAAACTGAGTATTTTATACCTTTTTCTGTCCAGGTAATACTTCATCCTACTGCTATTATCAGATATGACTTGGTACGGTGATGGGAAAAGGCTGAACTAGAATGGACAGTGAAAGAAGTTGCATTGAGAGACTACTTTGCATAAGCTATTGTGAGGATTTACTTTTTTGAGCCTCATCTGAGACATCCCTTTGTCTACTTCCAGGACCCAGAAAAAATAATATATGATGTCAAAATTTTTTTCTTTAAATTAAGCTAGCTAAATAGATCTCTGACTGTAAAACATCATCCTGATGACTCCAGTAAACCAGAACAACTGTGAGAAACAAGTGTGAGAAACAGTCTTCAGTATCAATAAAGCAAGTAGGTGCAGATAACCAGTGCCCCTCTTCCTAAATGTACTTCATATCAAGAAGTACTAGTGGCAATTATATGAGGGACACTATCTACAAAGTATGTATCTACATATAATCCTCAAGATCCAGATGCAATTGGTCTCTGTAATTTGATGTCCAGCCAGAGTGGAGAAAGGCCTTAGGTGGCAGCGGGGAGTGCAACAGTGTGGGAAGTCTGGGGGAGGAGAGTACAAAAAGAAGTTCCCAGTCTAGTGTGGCAGGTGGGATGCAGATGACTCTTTGGTAAAAGTAGAATTCAAGCTGAGACTGGAAAGATGAGAAAGATTAGGGAACTAAGAGGAAACAGGGTAAAGGAAACAGCACATTTGAGAACTCTTGAAGCCCAAATAAGAATACAGGGTGGAAGCTAATTACAATAGAGCTTTGAGTGAGGCTGCAGGTGGCTAAAGAAGGCCCCCAGTGGGCAAGTTCAACAGAAGAGAGCTCCACACTCAAGCCTCAGCCCACTTACAAAAGAACTCAGCTGGCTCTCAGTGATTCCAAGCACAAGAATGAGCAAGGTACAGCCAGACTCCTGCTGGGAAATTTCCCCCTCAGGCTATTATGTATAGCCTGGCACACTCCTTAGAAAAATGAGGTCTGCCCAACTAACAGGCTGTATCTCATGGCATTAACAGAAGCTTGCCTGACTTTCTTCAGAAGAAACCAGCAACCAGTCATAGGAAACAAACAAACAAAAAAAAAACACAAAAAACCTGTCTCTCACTTAACACAGAACTTGTTCAAAATAATTTCTGTAAACTCATCCTATTTCCTCATTTACTTGATTTAAACTCCTTATATCATAATCATGTCCATACAGGAAGCCATTTGCAGGCAGAAATATTCATTTTAAGATTAATTTTTAATTACACAAATAATATATGAGTATATTTTCCATATAATTAAAACATTAGACATAAATTTCTTTAACTTCTCTTAATTCTTTCCTCAGATGTAACCACTGTTACTAAATTTGCTATGTGTTTTTCCAGACTCTTTTTATATGCATCCACAGAAAATATGTAGCATTATTCTATGAGTATTTCTTTTAAAAATACACATGAATAGGAGCATCTGTGTGTTTCAGTTGGCTAAGCATCCAAATCTTGGTTTCAGCTCACATGATCTCATGGTCTGGAATCAAGTCCCATGTCATCAGCCTCTGCGCTCAGCAGGGAGTCTGCTTGGGATTGTCTCTCTCCCTCTCCCTCTGACCCTCCTCTCTCTCTCTCCCTCCCTCTCAAATAATAAATAAATAAATCTTTAAAATATATGTGTACAGGATGCATGGGTGGCTCAGTTGGTTAAGCGGCTGCCTTCGGCTCAGGTCATGATCCCAGCGTCCTGGGATGGAGTCCCACATCGGGCTCCTTGCTCGGCAGGGAGCCTGCTTCTCCCTCTGCCTCTGCCTACCTCTCTGTCTGCCTGTGCTCACTCTCTCTCTCTCTCTAACTAATAAATAAATAAAATCTTTAAAAAAAAATTTTTTAATATATGTGTATACACACACACACACACAAATAGCAACATATTGGACTGCCATTTTCTTCACATAGTTTTTCTTAGAGATTGAGCAATGCTTTGTACAAAATAAATGCCCAAATAAAATATATGATGAATAACTTGATGATAATTTCAAAGACTAACGATTTCAGGTTCCTTAGTGAAGTAGACTTAAGTCTGAATCCTAGCTTTACTATTTACTAATACTCTGACTTTGGGCAAATTGTAACTTCCTTTAAGCCATTTTTTTTTTAACCTTTAAAATGGAGTTAATAGGGGCGCCTGCGTAGCTCAGTGGGTTAAAGCCTCTGCCTTCGGCTCGGGTCATGATTCCAAGGTCCTGGGATTGAGTCCCACATCGGGCTCTCTGCTCAGCAGGGAGCCTGCTTCCCCCCGCTCTCTGCCTGTCACTCTGCCTACTTGTAATCTCTGTCTGTCAAATAAATAAATAAAATATTTTTTAAAAAATGGAATTAATAGATTTATATCACAGAATTACTGTAGTAAAGCAGCCAGAACACTGTCTCCCCTAGGAAAAAAGATTGTTGACTCCATTTCTGCCTCCTTGTCATTCACCCATAATGCTCATTACATACTGCATTCCTCTCCTTCTATTCAGGCAGCTGGGTGGTGTCTATGAGCAAAATCTTCCAAAAGCCTCTTGAAAATGTCCACCTAAGTGTCTCAATCAATGTATCCAAAATCATGATGTTCCATCCTCAACAGACTTCTCTTCCTAAAGAACCTAGATCTACTAAGTCACATGGTCTCATCTTTGCACCTTGATAGTCCTTCCATATCCTGACCTCCTCCTTCTATCTCTACAGTTCAGATCCTCATTACAGCTTTTGGGATCAAAGTTCTAACCCTATGATGAATCTCTCAGTCTCTAACACCTTATATAATTATCCCAATTCTTCATTAGCCCTAATCACCAGTAATTCTATCACCCAAGAGTCAGCATCTTGAGCCTGGCAATCAGGGGCTTTTCACCAACTGGTGCCATATGGTGTTGCCAAATTTGTTTCTCATTTCCCATATACCAATAGCTTCAACAAAATCAACTTATTTCTCTTATTTCCTGTGCTTTCCACTCTGTGTCTTTGCTCATGCTGCTCCCACTATCTCAAATACTCATACCCTCCTATATTTAATTCTACTAAGACTATACTTAGATATACTATAGATATAGTGAATTTAAAAACAGAATTTAGAGCCAAATACTATACTGTAGTAAAGTCTATGGATTTAGTGAATTTAAAAACAGAATCTAGAGCCAAACATACCTCAGCTCAAATCCTTAAATCCTCAGTTCTATCCCCAATTAGGTATATGACATATCTTTTTAATGTCTCTCTTTTTTAGCTCTTAAACAGGGATAATAACTGAAGCTACTTCATAGAATTTGAAGAACAAACTAAAATAATGTATATAAACAATTAAGCAAACAATGTCTGCTAGGCAATCATCAACTGTCACTGTCAGTACTATTTCAGGTCTACCTCAAATGCCATTGCTTCTGTAAGTTCCTCTCCGATCCTCAAGATACTTCTGAAAGCAACAGTATTTCATTTGCACCTCTTTCAAGATATTTAAAACTTTGTACTTTACTCTATAGTTTACACTTCCCTTGATCACAGTTTTTTTAACCCAAAACTGCAATGGGTTTTCCAAAGAATCTTCACGTCTATGTCAGCAGTATAAGGAGGTTTCAGAGTATTTGGGGAAGAGAAAATAGATGTTACTAAAATATTTTGATCTGTTATAGGGACTATGGCACAGACTATTTGAAATCAGAGCTTCATTTTAAAAACTCAGAACACGAAGCCACTGTACACATATGAACTCCAACTTCCCTAACGGATGGAGACTGGTTTCTTTTCTGAGTTCATCTATACCACTCAATACAACATTCACAAGATTGGTACAAATGAAGCCTTGTTTGTAGTAAAAGAATGAAATAAACAACAACACCTTCACATAATATCTTAAGTCAGATATTCTTTCCAATGCTAATTGTGTCTCTTCAAGTCCACTATCTAATCAATCAAAAAATAATATTACATTAGATAATGTTCACAAGTTAGCCATATGGAAAGGTTTATCTGACTGGGTTGGAGGAGAAATTAATTTTCACAAAGCTTTTCTGGTGACATATATGTTAATTTTGGTGGTCTCAATGACTCTTTTTTTAATGGATGATTTTAAGTATAGCTTCAAAACCTCTAACCATGGAGAGTAGCATTTTAAAGGAATGATTTGGCAAAACCTTTTATCTTAAAACCTCCAAAATAATCAGACATTGCTTACTGACCAAGTAACACTTTAGTATACTGAGGTTTGTTTCTTTCTTTAAGAAAATTAGTCAAAGGCCACAACAAAATTTTAAATGTTACCTTGACTCTCTTTACTTATTGTACTACCTTTTCATGAGCACTGGATGGAAATCAATGCTCAGAATGTTCTGTTGCAGATCGATATGTCTTGCAACATTTCACTTCTTGGAACCTGGAACCATAGAGCAAGAATGTCTCCTGGAAGAGGAAAAAGAAAAGCAGCAATAAACATTTGTGCGATGGCTTAACAACAGCTGAACAATTTGTGCCATGACCTTATCAGAAGATAAGAATCTTAGCAGTCAGTATAATTAGTAAGTTATACATAATGTATAGTTTATATATACATACATACATAATTTGTGTGTATATGTCTGATTTCAGTATGCTCACCTAAACTGCTGTATAATATCTCTACATTTATTGCATAATCCATATTACAAAATTCAACATGAAATTATGTAAGCCAACCCTATAAACTACTAGATGTTTTCCTGAAGAAGTGCTTTAAAATGTAAATCCTGAGAAAAGGGATAGTCACCTTTAAAAAGTTAGGAGCTATGTTTCAACAGAGCCTTCACAGGTTAAAAAAGAAGTGTTGGTAAGTACCTTTATTTTGTCAAGTCTTGCCTTTCATGGGTATGAAGCTGAGAATAAACAGCAGGTCAAGTATAAAAAAAGATTCTACTGAGTAAAATAACCACGACCACAGCAACAAAAAAGCTGCCATGCTAGAAGTGTAGTGCATAAGAAATTATACAATCGTTCCACTCCAACCATATGATCTCATTCATCTGTGGAATTTAAGAAAGAAAACAGATGGGAAGGGGAACAAGAAAAAAAGGAGAGAAGGAAGCAAACCATAAGACACTCTTAACGACAGAGAACAAACTGAGGGTTGATGGAGGGAGATGTATGGGAATTGGCTAGATGGGGGATGGGTATGAAAGAGGTCTCTTGTGATGAGCACTGGGTATTATATGGAAGGGATAAATTACTGAATTCTACTCCAGAAACCAATATTGCACTGCATGTTTACTAAGTAAAACTTCAATTAAAAAAAATCATTCCACTCAATTTCTGATCCACAAAACAGTAACTAAAATAGAAGACAAAACTAGGACTGCTCTTGAGACTCAAACCTTGAAAGACAACAATACTTCTGGCTAACTCTCTTCTCTAAAACAGTTAACAAAACCCAAAGAAAAGTCAAGGGGTACTTTAATTCTAGGAATGGCAAAGCTTTCCTATAGATAAACCCAATGACTAGATACCTACACTGTAGCAAAAGAGAGACTCACAGTTCAATATTTAGAGCAGAAATTATATATATTAAGTGTTCATAAAATGAAAGATTGGTGTGAAAGGTGCCAAATTGTACTTCAGTTTTTATACTTCCATGAATATTGCTGTAAATTGTATATAAATGTTTCATATGTTAGAGATTAGTTCATTGTTATGCTTCTTTAAAGATAATTTCATTTTCATAAAAAACACATATTTTTTTAGCTTAAAAGAACTAGAAAATTACCTAATCTAACCCTCTCATTTTACAAATGAAAAAAATATATATTTCCTGAATATTTAAATGTCTTATCCAAGGTCGCCTTCTTGGAGACAGGGTTGGAACCAATGCTTGCCTCTTTAATTTAAGTAGCACACTATGTAGCACTGAATGGGTTTGTGCATAGGCCTTAGTCGCAATCATTACATATGTGAATTTGAGTAAGCCTCAGTTTTCCCGTATAAGGGTGATAATTATATTTACCTTGTAAGATCACAGTAATCTTTGTAAAAGTGATATAATGTTCTACAAAGACATTTAAGATGTCTGATACATAGTAAGTCCAATAAGTATTACTATATTAGCTATTATTATTGTGTTGAAATCTAAAACTCCATCAAACCTAAATGGGACGTCTACCATTTATATCAGCATTTCTCAACCCAGCTTCATAAAGAAATATCCTAGGAGTTTCCTTAGAAATATAGGTCTCACCCCATATATAAATTATCTGAAATTCTAGGGAAGCATCCTGGGATTATACTTTTTAATAAATTCTCTCAGAAAATTTTGATGCAGTACAGTCGGTAGTGGCTCACAGACCAGCATTTGGGAAACACTGGCAAGATTACAGAAATATGATCCAGGAACATTTTTTTTTCCAAAGAGATACCCAAATGTAAAGCCTAGTGGTCTAGAAAGAAATAAGACTAAAAAATAGCCCCATAAACCAAAATAAATAGTGACTATCATAGCTATCATCAAAACAGCATGAAGAAATAACCAGAAATTCTGAATGTTCAATTTCATGCCTACAAACACCACCATGATTTTTTTATATAGCTCTGTAGTTAGCCTCCTAAATACTGTCAGCATCAAGGAGACACTCATCTCTAGGTCTTGGGACCCCAGGAATGTAGCATTAACCATTATTTGGTTCTTGTCTTGATCATAGAAGACATTCTGAAGCAGAAGAGGGAGATTCTGGCTTCCATAGTTCTCAGATAGCAAAAATCTGTAAACTGGTTAACAGTTTAAAAAACACAGAAGTAATACAAACAACACTGCTAAGTTCTAGGTGAAGTAGAACATCTCTACATGAAGAACTGAATTTGGAAGGTACATTGAGAAGAGAAACACAGATCTCTGTTATTAACATAAAGATGAATAATAAGAGCATTCTGGACAAGGATGAAGCTCAGAAGTGGAGAAGGCATGGCTAGAGGAACAGAAACAGAATATTCCCAAAAATATCACCTCACCATCCACAATAACCTGATTAGGAGGCACTGGCAGTCAACCACAACTTTGTAAAAAAGGTGAATTAGGAATACTAACATGTAGGAAAGTTTACATATCCCACTCCAAAGAATGAGTCCTCTCTTCCCAATGATACTTTTGTAATTCTTAATTAAAGGCGTCCTTAAAAGAGCCTCAGCAGGTATTGTCAGGCCATGTATCTGAACTAGGAAGATCCAAGAGCTGTCCCCAGTCACTAGACTGATATGATAAAAGGGCTGATGAAGAAAGCAGCACCCTGGGGCCCAAACAAGACTGTTCCTAACTTACTTAATAAACAGGTCCTTACATGATACCTTCTCCTAACCTCTTTCAGGTCCATGCTAGGATAACTTGATCATAGGAAAAGAAATTTTTTTTTTAAGATTTTATTTATTTATGTCAGACAGAGAGCAGGAGCGAGCACAGGCAGAGTGGCAGGCAGAGGCAGAGGGAGAAGCAGGTTCCCTGCTGAGCAAGGAGCCCGATGTGGGACTCGATCCCAGGATGCTGGGATCATGACCTGAGCCGAACGAAGGCAGCCGCTTAACCAACTGAGCCACCCAGGCGTCCCAGGAAAAGAAATTTTTAAAAAGAAGGTTATATTCTGTGCCAAGACTATTCTTACCATGTGT
>RCUC01158810.1:0-50466 GCA_003697995.1 Taxidea taxus jeffersonii
CCTGGAGGTGCCCGCGACCCGCCGCTAGTTGCGCTCAGGCGGGAAACGCGCTCACCGACACCATCAGCGAAGCGCCCAAAATGGCGGACGTATCAAGCAGGCCTTGAGTTCCCCCCGCCCTCCCTCCGGCCGCCTCGCAGCCAATCGCGGCTCTAACTCCGCCTCCAGGCCCGCGCTCATTGGCCTTCCTCTCCCGCCCCCTGCAACCTATTGGGTCGCCCAGCGGCCCGGTTGCGCCCACTCCGATTGGCTCACAGGCCCGGTCAGTCAAGCGCGAGGGGAGCGTTCTTTTCCCATGGACTCGACGGATCCGGAACCTCTAGGACCCCGGAGTCTGGAGAAACAAATCAGAAACCCGGAGAAACCTGGCTGGTTCCCCCTTCGCCGTAGCAACAGCCGGGCCTCCGTTTGACGGACGCTTTGGACCACCAATCCGAAAGCCAAGGCTTTTTAAAACCAAAGGGAGCCAAGCCAATCCTGGCCGTGGAGCGGAGGAGACCCGCGATGACGCGAGCCACAGGGCGTTCCGGCGGCCGAGGGCGGCGCGAGCCGGGGAATTAGCTCAAGTGGTAGAGCGCTCGCTTAGCATGTGAGAGGTAGCGGGATCGATGCCCGCATTCTCCACGGCCGAGTTTTGTAGGGGGCGGGGCCGCCTCTGCCGCTTCGTTCCCCCGCAGGTGGCGGCTGGGCCGGGAGTTGGGGTGGAGGTGGGGGACGGTGTGCGTCCGGGCCGGGGGGCTGCGCGGCCGGCGGCGTCCCTTTTGTGGTCCGGAAGCATTTACACCCGAGCCTCTTCCGAAGTGCTCGCCCAGGGCGACCCCGGGCCCTGCCGGCCTCCCCGGGAGGGCCGGGCCGCGACCCAGAGGAGCAGCCCACCTAGGCCCATCCCGGGCACTTGCTCCCCAGACACCCGTCCGGCTTCCGAACTGCAGCGCAGCCCCGAGTCCCGAGGAAACGACGCGCGGGCGGAAGCTGGCCGCGAGGCTGAGGCGCGGGCGGGTGCGGGTCCCGCGGGCCCGGCCCGAGTCCGGCGCGACTGCGCGTGCGCTCGGCCAGGCTCGGCGCTGCGGGCGAGCCCGGGGGTGCGCGCCTGCGCGGGGGCGTGGGGCGCGGGGAGTCCTGGCTCGCACGGTCTGTGCGGGGCGGCCAGACACCCCGGGACGTAGCACGCGCCGCGGGGAGTGGGGGCCCCTCCCGGGCAGGTGGCATTTCGACCACGAACGGGGAAGACAGAGCCGTGGCTCCGGGGTCCGGGTGGCGGGAGAGAGACCAGAGACGCCAAGACCGAGCTTTGGAGCACTGGGGACGCGGGCGAGGCTGGGTTGTGGCGAGAGACGGACACGGCCGGGAGTGGCGATGGCTGCGTGGTGCAGGGCTTTGGGGACGGTGCCACCATGCCCAGGAGAAACCAACATCCTCAAGGCCCAGAGGATGGCACTTGGCCGCCAGGCCTGGAGTCTCATGGGGGCTCCGTGCAAGGAGGTGGGTGGTGTCTTGACCTCTTTAGGGCAGCTCCCTCCAGGGGCTGGCTTGGTCAGAGATGGCCACTCAAGGAAGTGGCTCAAGGAAGGCCGGGCATGGTTACCTTGCAGCTTCCCCAAGCTGCTTCCTGAGAAAAGTGACGGAGCTTGGGCCCTGGGGGTAGGCAGAGTAGGACCAGCGGAGCTGACCACCAGCTCGCCTCCCAGGTGCTCAGCATCTTTCTGTACCTGCACGTCCAGTCCTTGGACCAGCCCCAGCGGGCCTGACCTCCCTGGGTCTCACCGGCTCAGGCTCTCCGAATCCCCAGACCAAAGAGCAGGGAGAATGAGACCTAGTGGAGCTGGGTCAACCCCAGTGCGTTGGAAGCTGGGCCTCCCCCAGCTCACCCCTGCAGCAGAGCCTGAGGCAGACTCTAGAAAGACTCTGTGGCTAGTACTCCAGACAGTACAGTATTATCATCCCCACTTCACAGATTCACACAAACCCCGGCACCGTTCAGACACCAGGTGTGGCCCATAGTCGTCGAGTAAGCTTGGCTGGGTGATCTAACCACCCAGACTCTCCAGGTCTTCTCTGCAGAGTGCTGATAAAACCTGCTGACCTGTGTCTGAGCCCTGAAGGGTGCTGGCCCTCTAGGGAGGTAGCACCCAAGAACACGTGTTATTTGCACCCATCCTGCGGCTCAGAGCGGCTAGGGGCCTTACCCAAGGCCACCCGGCAAGTGAGGGACACAGTCAAGACGGAAACCAGCTCTGGAGGTGTGCTCCTGGGGAGGGTTAAGGGAAGGACGAATACACAGAGGTCAGGGGTGGGGAGAAGGTGGGCCTGGCAGAGAAAACTGAGGAAGGCCGGTGCAGAATGCCCCTGTGTCAAAGGATTGGGTGGGGGTCATCAAGGTATGGGGGAGGAGAATGGGAGGGCCCATGGAGGTACTGGAGGATAAGCAAAGGAACTCAGGGTTTATGCTCAGAGCGGGAGGGCCAGGAAGAACCTCTGAGTAAGGCAGGGGCGTGTTCAGGGCTGGCCCGGGTTTGGAAAAGAGAGATTAGAGCAAGGGCAGCGAGCACAAGGGGAGGAGAGGGGCAGGTCCCAGGAGCTAGACCAAGGAGCGGGGGAGAGGCTGCAGAAAACCCTTTGGGGAGGGGTGCGGTGCCTGAGAGGGAGGCTGGGCGAGGGCTGAGACCTGCCTTCCTGGGAGCTTGGGGAGAGCCCAGCCACACACAGAGATCCCTTTACTCCTTCATCATCAGAGAACTTGCCTGTACATGCTGCAGGCTCTTCCATCCCAGACTCTGAGGAGGGTCACAGGGACATGTGCACTATAATTAAATGAAATAATGCAGTACCTCGCCCAATATAAGTGGGCCCCAAAAGTCTCCAATTATGATGAGCTAACCCAACTGGAAGGGTTGAAGTCAGGGAGGACTTCCTGGGGGAAGAGGAGGTATCTGAGCTCAACCTATCTCCCTGAGAGCCCTAGAGAATCATTGACAGGCTTTAAGCAGGAGAGTGTCTTTGAACCTTGGCATTGGCCTCAGCATCCTAAAACCTCCGAAATTCATGGAACTCCACCTTCCCCTTTCCCCCCTGATCCTTTTATGGGTCAATTTTTTGTTTTAATTAAAGATTTTTATTTATTTTTTGACACAGAGAGAGATCACAAGTAGGCCGAGAAGCAGGCAGAGGGGAAAGGGGAAGCAGGCTCCCCACCAAGCAGAGAGCCCGATGTGCGGCTCGATCCCAGGACCCTGAGATCATGACCTGAGCTGAAGGCAGAGGCTTAACCCACTGAGCCACCCAGGCGCCCCTATGGGTTAATTTTTAATGTTTAATATTTCAGGGGCGCCTGGGTGGCTCAGTCAGTTAAGCATCTACCTTTGGCTCAGCTCAAGACCCCAGGATTCTGGGATGGAGTCCTTCGTCAGGTTCCCTGCTCAGTGGGGAGCCTGCTTCTCCCTCTCCCTTTGCTGCTCCTCCTGCTTGTGTGCGGTCGGTCTCTCTCTCTCTCTCTCTCTCTCTGTCAAATAAATAAAATCTTTTTTTTTTTTAATTTGGATTTTTTTTTTTTAAGATTTTATTCATTTATTAGTTAGAGAGAGAGAGAGAGCACGAGCACAGGCAGACAGAGAGGCAGGCAGAGGCAGAGGGAGAAGCAGGCTCCCTGCGGAGCAAGGAGCCCGATGTGGGACTGGATCCCAGGACGCTGGGATCATGACCTGAGCCGAAGGCAGCTGCTTAACCAACTGAGCCACCCAGGCGTCCCTAAATAAAATCTTTTTAAAAAGCAAAATAAAATAAATTTTCAATCCATGTAGACTTAAAATCACATGAATACTTTCACATCTATTCAACAGTAGAGAGAAAAGTTTAATGGATGCCCACATACCTGTCACCCCCCTGTCATCCCTTAACTTTTGAGAACACAGAGCTGCAAATTTTAATTCTATCAAGTAATGACTTTTTTTTAAATGTTAAGTCATGATTTTTTTTTCCCAAAAAATCACCTTGTATTATTACCATCATTTCATAAAAGAAAGGACGTTTTAGGGACGCCTGGGTGGCTCAGTTGGTTAAGCAGCTGCCTTCAGCTCAGGTCATGATCCCAGTGTCCTGGGATCGAGTCCCACATCGGGCTCCTTGCTCGGCAGGGAGCCTGCTTCTCCCTCTGCCTCTCTGCCTGTGCTCGCTCGCTCTCTCTTTCTAACAAATAAATAAAATCTATTTTTAAAAAAAAGAAAGGACATTTTAACACATACATACACCCAGATAGAAAAAGGCTTTTAAATTGAATAAGCTCAGCTTGGAGAAACCAGCTCCCCGTTATCATTCCTGCTGCCCTGTTCCGGGGCTCAGACCTAGTCTGAGGGCTAGAATGAGGCCACCCTGGTGGAGGTGGGCAGGTCCTGAGCCAAGTCGCCTGTGAGCTGAGGGTGAGGTCCAATGAGGAGGGCCCAGTGATGTGCAGAGTCAAGCAGGTGACTCTCAAGAAAGAACACTCCCCCAGCCCCCAGGTTCCTCAGGGACAGAACTTTCCACACCTGCCACATCCCTGTTCCCCAGCGTCCTGCCTGGCAGCAGACATGACCAAGATCTGGCCGTGTGGATTTTGTTCAACCGTGCAGGGCAGCTGAAGACCCAAGGGGGCTGCTGGACCCGGGGCAAGGAGGAGCTCCACGCACATCCTGGAAGAGGGCTGGAGGGCTGAGCCGAGCACCTGATAGGTCCAGTGGGGAGTGAGACCCCGCAGGACTCCAGAGACGGCAACGGAGACCTGAGGAGTAGTGGGTGTCACTGCAGAGGGGAGGACGTTTGGAGGGAAGGGGGAAAGGTTTGAGCAGTGCCCAGATGTCGGCACTATTCCTTGTGTAGAAGAGTGGTTGAACAAATGAGTGAAAAAATTCTGGTTTAATTATTTTCCTCCAGGCCATGGTCTCCTCAACTACAAACTGGGGACACCGTGTACTTTGCTGGGCTGTTGTGAAGCTTAAATGAAATACGCCAAGTTAACTTCACCCCCTCATTTAAGACACAGCTCAGGGGCACCTGGGTGGCTCACAGTAGGTTAAGCGTCTGCCTTCAGCTCAGGTCAGATCCCAGAGTCCTGGGATCGAGCCCCGCATCGGGCTCCCTGCTCAGCGGAAAGTCTGCTTCTCCCTTTCCCACTCCCTCTGCTTGTGTTCCCTCTCTTGCTGTGTCTCTGTGTCAAATAAATAAAATCTTAAAAAAAAAAAAAAAAGACAGCTCAGATAGTGCCTTCTCCAGGAAGCACTCCCTGCCCTCCCATCTGAGGAGGATATTCTCTCTGGGCCCCCATATATCTCAACACAGTGCTCCAGCCCTCAGCTTTGGAAACTGCCTGCAGCCCCCTCAAGAGAGGGGGCCCCCATCTGACTGGGTCCCCCAGCATGGGATTCAAGTGCAGGGATCTGCACATAGTGGGTGCCGACAGATTCACTCGGAAGAGAGCAGGCAGAGCAGGTCGGCCCCCATTCCTCCCAGCTGACCTCATGGCAGGAAAGGGTCCAGCGTGGCTTCTGGAGATAGGCCTGGGATGCTGGGGGGAGGGAGAGGAAGGCTGCAGAGCGTGTCTCTACCCGCCCCTCAGCCCATGCTGGCTGTCGCCAGGGGTCACAGCACAGCCCATTCCTTCTTCAGCCCTGGCCTAGGGGAACGGAGGGAGCCCCCACCACGCATGAGGGAGAGGAAGGGCAGGAGAGCGGACTCCCACGACGCAGCTCCCGCTTCAGCGGCGTCAGCCACATCCCCCAGCCCTTCCGCCCCGGGTGGGATGAGTGCTGTCATTCGCACCTCAGGGCTCGTGGCCTGACCTAGAAGAACAGGAAGCCCCCAGCCCCTGCAAGCAGCTCCCTGGGCCGGAGGGCCCCACCACATGCCTGAGTTGCTCAGGATGCTCCCTGGAGGTCTACGGGTCCTTAGCCATGTGACCTTGGGCAAGCCTGTCACCTCTCTGGGCTTTAATAGGTCATAGCTTTCATTTACCAAGGCGGTACTACCTGCCAAGCACTTACCCGACAAGGCTTCTCTCCCGATAGGCATTATCTCCTGGAAGCCTACGACAGTCCTAGGGCGCCGGTGACACTGCTCTTCCTTAACGGGTGGATGCGGCCAGCAGGGTGAGATGAGTAAGAGGGGAAGCTGGCCTTCCTTCCAGGCAAACCCAATCCCTCCTGTCTGCGAGGGGTCCTTTAGTGTAGGTCCCCACCAGGTGGCACAACAGCCCTGGGGCAGCACTCAGGCCTGGACTTCCTGTGCTCGATTGGCTTGCAGTAATGGCGGGTCACCTCACCCTCTCGTCTCTTGTCCAGTGTCTGCTCTTGGTCCCAGGGGTTTCACCACCCATGCTAACTGTGGCATCAGGGAACTCCTGGGCAATCAGGGAGCGGGGGGGGCAGCTCCCCGGAAGTCTAAGCAAACCAGGCCTGGCAGACTTAGTGCCTGACATCCCCAGCTCTGTCCCCTGGTCAGGCGGTCTTGGGAGCCCCGAGGGACACCACCTTTCCCAGCCTGCCTCCCCAGCACTGGGGCCCCAGCATCTCAGTGTCCTGGGATTTCCCCATCCCATAGGCTGTCACCTTCACATTCCAGGCCCTAGGGGTTGGCCCAGGGTTTGATCCCCAGTCCTGCTGGGAAGCCCTTCTTCTAGATCTTTGTGTTGATTCTTAAGTGCAAGGTGTGCCCAGGACTCCCAGTGGTGATTCTTCTCTGACCTCCCTGTGACATTCTGATTGCGGGTAGGCCCTTCCTGCCTGGCACGGTGGTCGGTGCGGGGAAGGGCAGCCAGGCCTCCTCATGACCCATGACTTTGTTACTTTTCAGTCTCCTGCAGCCTGGAGACCCCCCCACCCCCACCCAGCAGGCCCCATCTCATGGTCTCCTCCCGTACCACCCCAGTGGGTAACAGGACAGGCCTAGGGCTGTGTTTACTGTCTCTGTGACGACCAGGCTCTCTGGGGCCCGTCTGCTGGAAAGGACAGGGCGGCAACCAGGGAAGGCAAGAGAGCTGGGAGGTTCCCGCCCCACCCTGGGCCAGAGCAGCCGGGCAGCCCTAACCACTGGGGTCCGCACGAAGGGTGGGGCCAGGAAGGATCCCCTGGCCAGCAGAAGCTGGGAGTGGCCACACACAGAGCTCAGATGGAAGCAGAGACTGCCCAAGGAATAGCCCAAATCCCAGGTACATAATCTGCTGAGCCCACCCAGTGCAAAATGAAAATTCAGAGCTTCTTAAAAACTATTCTGAGGGGCGCCTGGGTGGCTCAGTGGGTTAAAGCCTCTGCCCTCGGCTCAGGTCATGACCACATCGGGCTCTCTGCTCAGCAGGGAGCCTGCTTCCCTTCCTCTCTCTCTGCCTGCCTCTCTGCCTACTTGTGATCTCTGTCAAATAAATAAAATCTTAAAAAAAAATTTTTTTAAACTATTCCGAATTTCAGCATGGGCAACAGCGGAGCACATAAGGCACAGGGGCCCTTCATGATAGCACAAATCAGGCCTCCTGCCTGCAGGCCTCCACCCTGGGGTTCTGCCTGCCTTGTGGGGGCCTGATAGAGACATGGTGCTCAGGAGGATGAGTGCGCAACTCTGACAGCTGTCCAGGGGAGGGCGGAGGCTGGGATGGCCTCTGAGGACACTCAAAAACACACAAGGCACAAAAGAATGGCAGTGACGTTTTAAAAAAATTAAGTTTATAAATATTTTCTCCACTGTACAGTTTTCCCAGCCCCGCCCACCCCCGTCACGGTTCACATTTGTCATGTTTTTAAAATCCCCACTATATTTTTTTTAATCATAAAATATATTTTTTTCTTTGTTCATATTTAAAACTATTTACAGGGGGGCAGAGAGGCCCGGGGGGCCCGGCGGAGGTCAGGAGGAGTCCGTGCAGGGGGACGGCGGGGGAGGGAAGAGGTGGAAGTAGCTCCTCTCGGTGGCGGGCGAAGGGGGGCAGCTGTCCTCCGCGGACAGGTACTGGCTGTGGGGCGTGGGCGGCGGGGGGTAGGGGTCTGAGTCCGAGTTCAAATCCAGGTAGTACTTGCTGGCCTTCCAGCGGCTGGCGCTGTAGTCGCTGTCGCAAACATCCGTGCTGCAGGGCGTCGTGGGGGGGGCCATGCCCCGGAGAATGTAGGGCCTAAAGGGGACACAGGGGAGTGGGCCCTCGGCTCGGGGAAGAGGCACGGGGGCCCCTCCTTTGGGTGCGGTCTCTCTGAGCCACGGGTCCCCACCTCTAAAGTGGGCGTGTCCGCACCGAGGAAGGGGCGGGGCCGGGGCCGGGGCGGGGCCGGGGCGGGGCCGGGCGGGGCGGGGCCGTGGCAAGGACTGCCGCCCCAGGCCAAGGTTGCCTTTCTGGAGAAGGGCTTCCAGAGCCTGCCCGGTTGGCCTCGACTGGCTTAACTCCTCCAGGCCTCAGTTTCACCTTCGTAAAATACGGATGAAACAGCACCCGGTTCCAAAGGGGCTTGTGAGATTCTGCCCGGAAAGTGCGAGAAACAGTGCTGGACACCGGGAAGTGCTTGACGACCGTTCCCCATTATATCATTCCTATAAATATCAGAGATCATTGGGCCTGGAAGGTCCCCAGTGGAGTGAAGGCACTCGGACCCAGGAGGTGCCTCCCGGACATCTGGCAGCCGCAGGGCCTGAGCTGGGGGTGGGGGCCCGGGTGTGTTTCAGAGCCCCAGGGGGCTCATCGAGGGCGAGGAGGTGGAGCCAGCACCTTGGGGCCCCGGGCAGGGCACGCGGTGCTGAGAAGGTGCAGCAGGAGGACCCTGACAGGCAGGGGCAGAGAAGAAGCGGCACAAAAATCATTGTAAGAAGTAAAGCCGGGGGTGGGCCAGAGACTGAGGGATCTGGCGAGTGTGTGTGTGACTAGGGCGCTGAGGCACCAGGTGTGTGTGTGTGTGGAACCACTGCAGGTCCCTGACTAGGGCAGTGACCCAGTAACAAGGGGCCCCGCAGTTCCTGAAACGGCCACCAGATGGCAGGCGAAGCCGCGCTCTGAGTCCTCCACACTGGCCACTCCAGCGGGGAGGAGGGGAGAAAGGAAAGGAGAGGGAGGAGGATGGGGTGGAAGAAGAGGGAGAGGAGGGAGAGAATGTGGAGGAGGAGGGGGAGGAGGAGAGGAGGATGGGGAGAGGGAGGAGGAGAGGAGGATGGGGAGAGGGAGGAGGGGGGAGGAAGGGGAGGAGGGCTCTCCACTCCCAAGCCTCTGCCTCCACCTGCCCCTTCAGGTAGCTCCCGTGGGGTGAGGGGTCCAGGACACCTGTGCAGAAGGCCACCTCAGGCCCTGACCTGGCTCTAGGACACAGGCCAGCAGCACACCCAGATCCCTCTTCTCAGCATTCTCAAGTGTCCCCCCGACCCAGGGAGGTGGGGAATGCAACCCCAACTGGACAACCTAGGGGGCGAGCAGACCTGCGGGGTCAAGAGAGGATCATCCCACTGAGGGCCCGCAGTGGCAGGGGCTACGACAGCAGTTACGTGGCTTGGATCTGATCCTTTGGGGACAGTGGCAGCAGGTGGTGGCATTGCCACCATGTCCTGCAGCTGGCTTCAGACACAGGCAAACCTTCGCCCCTGGGTACTGGCCTTCATGGGCAGTGGGGGCCCTGCCAGGCCACGGTGGGAAGCCCCCTGGTGGCGTCATTCAAGGCCTCGCCAGTCTGGGCGTATCCCCACTGAACAGAATACCCCCAGAGCTACTTGTGGATTCCAGAGCCACTTGTGGATTCCAGAGCCTGGTCCAAACATGGGATTTGGTTGGTTTCTGGACTCGACAGACAGGCCCGGTTCACTCCATGGGGAGGCAAGCCAGGTATGGTCTGAGGGCCCAGGAGAGCCCACCCGCACCCTGGACCTCTCTGCCAGGTTTTCTCACCCAGGAAATGGGGACAAGGCCCTTCCTGTATCACAGGCTTGTCGGGAGGCCCAGCCGGCCAGTGGGGTGCAGGGCGGTGGCAGGGACCTCGTACCTGTAGGGTCTCGCGGTGGTGGGAATGTTTGAAGAGTAGAACATGTCCACGTTGTACAAGGAGGGGTCCGTGGCAGGGGATGGCGGCGGGTTCAGGATCTGAGAAGAGCCAGGCAAGGGTTACAGGCTTCTGGTGTTGCCCCCCGCCCCCCAGCGGGTCTGCACGGGGCCTACTTGGCATGAGCCCCACGCTATGGGGAATCAACAGCTGTCCCCTCAGCCCTGAAGGCCATCACAGCGGTGCCTGTGGCCCAAATACTGCCTGTAGACCCCATGACCCCAGGCCCACCCCAGCCGCAGATGTCCCCGCAGGCCCTGGGGTGTCCCCCGGTGCCAGCGGGCGCCTCACCAGGCTCCTCTGGGACTTCTCCCACTCCCCTTTTGGACTCTGACTCCCCCACCTCTCTCCACATGGCGCGAAGACGAATTCCTACAAGAACTTCCTAATTCCTAACGCCGAGGTGGCTCTGTATTCTGGCTGGAACCCTGACCCAGTCGGTACAGGGGTCGCCCTGCTAAGGGAGGGGCCCCAGCCCCACATGGCCCCAACACGCAAATCAGGGGAAGGTGCCCCTTTCTTGGGATGTACTGCCCCCAGACTGAGATGATGAATACGATGCACCCTCTAGAGCCAGGCAGCCCATGACTGGCCCCACAGAGGGACAGAGGGACCTAGGCCCCCCGTGACACACCCCATCTGTGTCTTCCCCAGCAGCTGCCACCGATAACACCCCACCCATCACACGGCCCTTCTGAGCATGCAGGCTTTTGTGGGGTCACAGCCGGACCTGGCTGCTGGGGCTCCCACAGCTGAATGGGAGCATGGCTGTCACCACGTGTCCTGAGGGACTGGAGGGCAGCAGAAGGGGCACAGCCTTTCCTGACAGGCAGATGTGTATGGGTCCTGATCAACCACTTCCCAGCTGCGGCATGCCACCTGGTGACACGTGGTGAGCAACCCATAAGAAGTGCCCTTTGGGGGACGCCTGGGTGGCTCAGTCGGTTAAGCATCTGCCTTTGGCTCGGATCATGATCCCAGGGTCCTAGGATCAAGTCCCACGTCGGGCTCCTTGCTCGGCAGGGAGCCTGCTTCTCCCTCTGCCTGACGCTCCCCCTGCTTGTGTTCTATCTCTTTGACCAAAAAAAATAGAAGTGCCCTTTGGGGAGTGGCAAGAGCCCCCCCCACTCCTTATTCTGGGGAAGGTCCTCTCTGGCCCAAAGAGCCAGCCTGGGGATTCCTCGGGATTTGCCCCCAGAGTTGGGAGCGCGCGATACTGAGGGGGTGTCATTCAGAGGGGGGAACAGGAACACGGCAGGGAAGCCCAGCAGAAAGGGCATCCTAGAACCGCCCCCGCACCCTGTGCCCTTGGGGTCCTACTTCCTCTTCTGCCCATGAATCTGACTGGATCTGGTTTCCCTCCCCTCGCCTCCCCCTCCAAGGTGAGCTTTGGGATTCTGCCCACATCCCTTCCTCTGCGGGGGGTGGGTGCTACCTCCCCCAGCACTGTCCTGGGGGCTCTTCCCAAGTCCCAGGGGGCAGCCCCTCTGCAACAAGGGCTCAGGAGAGCGTCCCCTTCTGGTCAGGTTGATGGAGCGCACAAGGACCGCCATGGTTTGCGGGGAGCATCAAACCCGCTCAAAGAGGCCAACTTTTACTTTAGTAGCCAAGGGCCGAGCTGGGAGCGCAGCTATTCTTGCCTTCAGATGCTGTCCTGTGGGTTCCAGAAAGCACGTATGAACCTACTCTGTGTGACCCTGGAACGGCACACCCGTGTCCCTGCACGCTAGTCCGAGCCCACAGAACGCGCCACACCAAGAGTGAGCCATCCTGCTGGTGGTGGCCTTGGTGTGATTCTGATGTGTCCGCGCGGGTTCATCCGTTAGTATGTCACTCTGGTGCAGGACGGTGATGAAGGAAGCCATCCACATGGGGAGCAGGAGGCATGTGGGAAATTTCTGCACCTTCCTCTCAGTTTTGCTATGAACCTAAACTGCCCTTAAGAAACAGTCTTTTTTTTTTTGATCAGAGAGAGAGAGAGCACACAAGCAGGGGGAGCAGCGGGCAGAGGGAGAAGCAGGCCCCCCGCTGAGCCGGGAGCCCAACGTGGGACTGGATCCCAGGACCTTAGGATCATGACCTGAACCGAAGGCAGCCAGCCACCCAACTGGCTGAGCCACCCAGGCATCCCAAGGAAGAGTCTTAAAAACAAAAAAGGCACATTTGTAAAACTGGCAAAATCTGAACAGAGCTAAAAATATCCTATCAGTGCCTCCCACTTATGTTGTGCTACTGCCCTAGACTGAATACTTGTGTCCCCCCACCGAGTCCTGTGCTGAATCCTAAGCCCCAATGTGATGGCATCAGGAGGTGGGCCCGGATAACAGACCCCATTGTGTCCCATGAGGAGGATGAGGCCACCTTCTGTGAACCAGGAACAGGGCCCCCATAAGACCCCAAATCTGTCAGCGCCTAGATCTTGGACTTCGCAGCCTCCCAAACTGAAAAACAGCTGTCTAAGCCCCACCCGGTCTGTGATAACTTCGTCAGAGTGGCCCAGGAGGACCACGATGCTGGTGATGCGAGATGCTGCTTTTGGGGGGATCTGGGTGAAGCGTACGTGAGATCTCTCTATGTTCATAACAACCTGTGTGAGTTGACAATGATCTCAAAATACAAAGTAAAAGTAGTTACTCTCTCGGCTGGGAAAACAAAGTCCAGCCGCCGGTGTACTTGCTGCGTGCAGATGCCCCGGGAGGATACTCGAGAAACTCGCCATAGGATACGGCTCTGGGAGGCGGGGGTTCTTGCTCAGAGGGGGCGATCGACCCTTTTTCTGCTGTGCATTCTGTTGTACCTTTTGAATTCTGTACCACGGGCCTCTATTACTGATGTGAAAGAATGCAGTTAATTTGAAAACAGCTGGCTTCACAGGGGTTTCTTTCTGGCAAGACAGAAATGTTCTAGAATGGTGGTGATGGTCGCACACACCTGTGACTATACTAACCACCGCCAAATTCCACCCCTTAAGTCGGTGAACTGTACGGAATGCAAGTTGTAGCTCAACAAAGCTGCTTAAAAAAACAGCTGGGCTGTAACAGTATCATCTCTTGCTGCTAATAAGAACCCCCCCACCCTGCCCCAGCTCCCAGCGGAGCCAGGGGACAGAGAAGCCAGGGCGCTGAGCCTCCTGGGGTCTGCATGCGCAGGCGCTGCGGGGTGGTCCTGGAGTGAGCTGGTATTTCTAGCGGGTCCCGTAGCTCACGTGAGAGTCAGGGGATGGCAGTGGCAGAGAGGACCAGAGGGGTGGTGGGGAGTATTCTAAACTCCAGGCTTGCGGCAAAGAGCCACAAGCTGCCCCTAGGCACAGCCCAGGCCTCCAGCCTCCAGGAGACGCAGTTCCCGGCGGGCAAAGCCCAGAGAGTGACCCTTGCTGCCCCTTTCCTCCCAGGGCTGCCAGTTTCAGATGTGATCAGGAGCGGAGAGCCCGGACATGAGACGCCAGGAAGGCAGAAACACCTAGCCCTGGCAGGCGGGGCTCCCTGGAGCCCCCCCGAGAAAGCTCAGAGACAGTGTTCAGCTCAGAAGAGCATTCTGTTGCAGGAAGTTGGGTTTTTAAGGATTAAAAAGTGTAGAACCGGGGCACCTGGGTGGCTCAGTGGGTTAAAGCTTCTGCCTTCAGCTCAGGTCATGATCCCAGGGTCCTGGGATCGAGCCCCGCATCGGGCTCTCTGCTTAGCAAGGAGCCTGCTTCCCTTCCTCTCTCTGCCTGCCTCTCTGCCTACTTGTGATCTCTGTCTGTCAAATAAATAAATAAAATCTTTAAAAAAAAAAAAAAAGTGTAGAACCAGGTAACGCCAGACCCTGATGATTGTCTACACAGACTGAGCTCATGCGTCAAGCTTACCCAAGTCCCTGGGCCCCCCGCCCAGCCAGCCTCAGGAGAGGTCCCCTGGTAGGAACCTTCAGTGTTCTGCCCTCTGTACAGTCATTTCTCTGCAGCATGTGGCTTGGCTAGGACCCGACCCTCAGTCCATGTGGCCTCCACGGAGCGTTTACGCCGCAAAAGTCACCTGTGAGTGCCAGGCCTTTGAAAAACAATCCAGCTGTTTCCCAGGACCCAGCAGGGCCTTGGGAGGGAAAATAGGGTACTCTCAGCAGGGATGCTAAGGAGAAGGTCACACAGGCACCGTTGGGAGCCACCGTCCAGAATGACCCTACAACACGCGGTCATAGACGGGGCGTGTCTATGAGGAATGAAGGTGGTCACGAGGACACTGAAATGTCCAACAGCAACGCTAGGAGGTGGGATTGTGGGGGAGACTCTGCCTTTGCTCTCTGGGGAGCGGGGAGGGTTTCCAGGTTAGCCACAATGAATGAGAAGTACCCCTCCTAAACAGAAAACGTCCCGGGAGAAAAACGGTAAGATGTGCACAGGGAAGGAGGCAAACGCTCCCGCCCATCTCTGTGCTAGTAGGACAGCTAATAGTTCTAGGAATCCTGAGGTCACATCAAGTATCCCCCGGCCAGCCACAGATGGTGGAGGGTCCCCGGACGGGCAGGCCTGCTCCCACCCCCACTCACCGGCGGGTACAGGGTGGCCTTGGTGCTGGACGAGCTGCTGGACGAGGCCCCGGTGACGTGGTTCCGGTCATAGAGGGGCACTCCGCCCCGGCCCCCCATCAGGCTCACGGAGCTCATCATGGACTTGCCACATGAGATGCCTGCCGGCGGGGAAGGGGACAAGGTGGGTCAGGGGCCAGGCCCCGCGCTAAGACACAGCACATGCTCCTTGGCTCCTGCTGCCCCCTATGATCCAGGCTGGGTGGGTGAGCCCTATCCTGTCCCTGCCCCCGACGGCCTCTCTGCTCACCCCCCGGTGTGAGTCTCAGCCACTCACCCCACACCCTGCCCAGGACCTTGCACACAGCGCCAACATCTTACCTGTGAAGGGACCATGCTGGGAGCTGCCGGGGGCTATGAAATTGAGGGGAACGTGGGGGGTCCCACTGACGTACTCATGTGGGAAGGGCCCGCTGGCCCCGGCGTAGCGCTGACACAGCACACGCTGGCACACGAAGTAGACCCCGCCCATGACAAACAGGGACAGGATGATGCCGATGACGGGCCCGATTGCACTGCTATGGGCCGGGCTGTCGTCGGACGGCGGCTTGGTGATCTCTGCCGGAGAACAGACAGGGAGAGACGGCGGACGTTGTGCGCAGGCACAGGCTCCACTGTGGGGGTGGACCCTGCGTGCCCCGGAGGGGCCGGTCCAGGCCCAGCACCCGTGGGTGGCAGGGTGGGGGAAGAGGGAGATGCCGGGGTGCTGGGGCGCCCGGCTAACCTCAGTACCGCCGACACACTGTCCCCCACCCCCGTCTGCCCGGAGCGCCCTCCTCCCTGCTCCTCGCCCGCCCCCTTCCTCCCTCATCCCCTGTCCCCTCCTGGCTGGCTGAGCTTTACCTACTTCCCAACAACCCCTCAACAGTGACTCCCTGACGGCAGCCTCGGATCCAGCCCCACGTCTCGGGGCTCTGGGAGTCACGGCCCCCAGACAGCTGGGCCTGGAGGCCCCTGGAGGCCCCTGGAGTCGGGTACTGGAGCTGAGTAGGGGGCTCAGCCGTGGGGCAGGTAGGCAGCACCCGGGGCTGCGAGCCTGTCTAGCAGGGGACGTCACCCACGTGCAGGGGCTGCCTGGACGGGTGGCGCACCCAGGCCGGGAGGCCTGCCCCGAGCCTGCCCCGCACAGAGGCCCAGCGTGAGTGCAACATGGAGGGCGCCATGTGATAGAGCCTGGGCACCGGGGTTCCGCTAAACCTGCAAAGCCAGAGCCTGCTCAGTCCCCCCTGAGGACCAGGTCGGGGGACTCCTCAGGCTGGCTCCGCTGTCAAAGCCTCAGGGGATGGGGAGAGAGCCCCGAGGCTCTAAACTCAACTTTCACGAAAGGACGCTGGGTTTCCCATCAGGCTGGCCAGAGGAGTTCAAGGGCGTTCCACTATGTCCCCTCCTGCCTGCCAAAACCCAAGGGGAAGGAGGAACGTGCTGGCTCAGGTGACAGCACCAGACTACGGATAAATGTCACCCCTGACACCGGAACCACCGTCAGACTGGCACCGGCCCAGCCAAGGGGCGGGGGCTCAGAGCCCAGGTGGCACCCATCGCTGTCCTCTGGCCCCAGGTTACTCACTTGCTTGAGACGGTAACCGAGGTGCCTCACCTGGCTTCGCATGAAGGTACAAAAGTGTTCGGGCCCCCTCCCCCTTCCCTACTCACAAGACCTCTCTCAGCCCAGGTACCTCGTCAGTAAACGGAGAGCCTACGGTCCCCAAACACATGTGTACATTCCCACTTCCTGTCTGGGGCCCTAGCTCTCTTCCTGTCTGAAACGAAGACAGCCTTTCGAGGGCCACCACCTCCAGGAAGCCTTCCCTGACTGCCCTGGCCTCACATCCTGTGGCCCCGGTCTCTGACTATACAGGTCGCGTCATTCAAGAGGCACAAAGCACGTGTGTGCACGTGGACATGCACCTCCTCACCCAGAGAACAGGCTGATGGGGAAAGGACCACCCCGACCCCATCAGAGCAGTCTCGCTGCCCAACAGATGCCCCTGTGTGAGGTCCTAGTGGGCAGAAGCGCACCCGCTCAGGCACAGTCAGCTGCAGCCCCACATCTCCTCCACAGGGGGCCTGTCACTGTCACAGCCAGAAACACCCCAGGGCCAACCCCCACCCCCAGCTCAGCCTCACCACTGCCTCTCCTTCCCGGAAGGCTTCCTTGCCAGCCTCCCTCCCCCACCCCCAGCCTCCAAGGCCAAGTACTTCCAACCTTCTAACCTCTTGGTTCGGCCCCCAGCCAATTTCCTCCCTCTAAGACCCCATACTCTCGCAGGGCGACCCCTCCATGGGAAGCTGGCTCACCGCACATGAGCTCATCGGAGCCGTCGATGCAGTCGGGGAAGGAATCACACTGCTGCTTGATGAGGACGCACTGGCCACTGGCGCAGCGGAACTGGTTGGGCAGGCAGATGGCTGCAAGGAGGAGTCGCACGTTCAGAGAGGACACAGGCTGTGATGCGGCCAAGTGCACTGAGTGGAGAGCCAACAGCCAGTGCTCCCCGCCACAAAGACCCAGAAAGAAGGTCTGGGTTCCAGATGCAGAGCAGACTGATGGGACCCTTTCTAGGATGGGGTCCGGGAGCAATCACAGCAAACCCTCTACCCTCCCCGCGATGACCCCCAGTTCCGAGGCCTGTGTGATGCTGGGGTAGGACTGGCAGGGAAGAGACCTCAGTGACCACTGGGAGGTATTTTATCAGGCTCCTATCACGGGGCAGGCCCAGACAGGGCCAGGACTAACACAGCCTCTGCCCCAGGGCTCGCCTGAGTGATGGGGAGGCAAGAGCCAACAGGAGGAATGACCTAGGATGGGTGGGACAGGAGACAGGGGCTTTCTCAGCAGAGTTCCCAGGCCAGAGGAGAGGGAAGGTGGAGCAGAGCTCAGCCAGGAAGGCAAAGGCAGCTCACAGCCTGGGGACCAGGAGGAAGAAGTCTGCGTACTGCCTGCTGTCCCTCTCCCTCCGTGCTCCAGAACGCCGACCTGGAAGGAGCCACCGCTCTCCAAGGAAGGCACTGCCCTGGTGCTCAGCTATAGCCCACCCCCAGAGCCTGCTATTTAATCTCCCCACCTGTCCTGCCCTGAGGGCCCCTCCTTGGGAACCAGAGATGAGGGGATGCTGTCCTTGCAGCGGTGGGGGAGGGGGGGAGGGGGGACGGACAATCTGCTGGCAACAAAGCCGGGAGGAAGCTTCTGAAAGAGCAGGGAAAGCCCAGAGCCCCAACAGGGCTCGCTGTCAGGGCTGAACTTTGCACCAGGATCAACATTCACGGGGGAAGGAGCAGGGCATGGTTCCTAGTCTGGGCTCCTGCCATCCTCTGAGCCTGTGGCCAAACACCTGCGCTAGGGCCAGGGTGTAGGGTGGGACGCCACAAACTCTCCTGTGAGGCGCCAGGTAACAGGTATTCAAGCTTTGAGGGCCGCAGGTCTCTGTGGTAGGGACGGAACTCGGCTGTTTCAGGGCAAGATCAGCATGTAAATATACACGCATGTGTATGCAAACATGTATAAATAGACAACGTGGAAACAAAAGAACCTGGCAGGTGGCAGTCGGGATGTGGAGGATCTGGGGACCTGGCGCTCTCGCTGTAGCCTGCCAATCCCTGGTCTGCCACCGCCCTCAAATTCTCAAAGGGTCCCCAAGCTGGCAAGACTTCCCATCTGCAGCTTTCTGTAGAAGCAGCTGAGGAAGCCGCACCCCACCCCCAGGCCCTCATCTCCCACAAGATGGCTGCTAGTCACGCAGGGGGACAGTGAACGGGGACCAATGAGCCACACGAGTGGTCTAAGAACAGCACCGGCCAGCTGTGGGGGAGACAGTGCAGTCCCCCAGCTCAGTCATGGGGCCACAGTGCTGACGATATGCAGCAGGAAACTACCGAGCGCATCGTTTATAAAAGGAAAACTCAGAGGAGGCACACAGATGGGTATGGAAGATCCTGCTGGTCAGAGTGGACTGGGGTGACTAAGGAAATCTTCATGTCCCTTTGGCTCAGTGGGATGCTAAAACCACCCAGGCGCCAGCGTTACCCCACACACCCCTCCGCGGAGGACAGCAATGCCTGTGGGGACCGGGATTAATCAGAGCATGCACCACGGAAATCCAGCTGACTCCTGGATCTGCCTCGGGTTCTGGGGAAACTCGACCCAGTGAGGGAAGGCTCTTTCTTTTTGTCTTCTAGCCAAATCGCCTGACCGGACGGGATGGGGTGGAAGACAAGGTTTTCTTCAGCGGGCCTAAAAGTAACCTTTTCCTCTCCTAAACCCAGGAGAGTCTGGCAATTTCACCCTGGCAAAGGTTCTATGGGAAACCTGCTCTTACCGGCCAGACTGAGCCCGAGCTCCAGGAGGGCAGGGCCAGTGGCCGGCGTCTGGGGAGGAGGCAGCCGGGATGGAGCAGGCTCAAGGGTCGGAGGAGGTAGGGAAGGGGCCAGGCCGGCTGGGGAGGGGGTGGGCAGAGGTGGGAGCAGGGAGCAGATTCTGGGAGGGTCTAACAGAGGCGGGGGCGGGGCTGGGAGGGGCGGGGTCAGGAGGGGGCGGGGCCGGAGGCGGGCTCGGGCAGGTAGGGCGGGGCCAGCAGGGAGCGGGGCCGGGCCAGCAGGGAGTGGGCGGGGCCAGCAGGGAGCAGGGCGGGGCCAGCAGGGAGCGGGGCGGGCCCCACCGTCGCAGTCGGCCTCGTCCGAGCGGTCCTGGCAGTCGGCCTCGCCGTCGCATCGCAGGCGCAGGTCCACGCACTGGCCCCGCGCACAGGGGAACTGGGCGGCTGAGCACACCGGGCAGCCCTCCTCGTCGCTCTGGTCGTCACACTCGGGGAAGCCGTCGCAGCGCCAGGCCCCGGGGATGCAGTCAATCTCCCCAGTGGCACAGGCGAACTGGTCGGGGGAGCAGGTGGGAGGCTCTGCAGAGAACAAGGCGAACGCCATCACCCACCGCCCCGCGGAGCCAGGCGCTGCTGGGCTTCCAAGCGGGAGATGGTTCAGCTCGACCAGGGTGCTGTACCGACCCGGTCTCCAGGGCAGTGTGGCGTGTCGCGGTCCCGCCTCTAGCCCCAGTGTAAGATGAAGGCGGGGGTGATAAACGTTTGCGGAAGGGAGACACGAATCTCCTTGGTTGCGTTTTGTAACTGTAGGGAAAGGGTGCTGAATGGAAACCGGGGCTTTAAGCAGCAAGGTGAACAGCAATTTGGGCAGAAAATGCTCTTAGCTAGAAACCACCCTGACCACTGAGAAGCCAAGGCAGACCCACCTTCTGTGGGTCTCCATCTCCTCCCGCGCACCTCAGCCACTGGGCCAGGTCTCTGGGGATGCCCACCGGAGCCCCAATTGGGGCCCTACCTTTGCCTGCCTGGGGTCCCCAGCTGGGCTGTCCATCTCGTGTAGAGTCTGTACGCATGCCCGCCTGGCCACACCGAGCGTCCATGGCGTGCACACACACACACACACAACACACACAGCCCCCGGGAGATGGGGGGGGGGTCAGAAAGCAGGTGCTCGGGACCTGCACCTGTTACAGATCTGGAGCAGCTGGAGCAGTGGGGCTGGGACTCTGCGGGTGGTCAGCACACCCATGGATACAGCTGGGGGCTGGGGAGCAGGCTAAGTAGAGGCAGGAGAGCAAGGATGCCATGGAAGGAGGGTACAAGGGGGAGGAGGAAGGCTCCCAGTGGAGGGAGTCACCCAAAGATGGGGGACTGGGTGAGCAGGAGACCTGGGGCCACCTCCTTCCAGGTGACCATGGCAAGTCGCTCCGCTCCTCATGTCCACCTTCCTCAGTGCAGGCCAGGTGCCGGCCAGGACTCAGCTGGGGAGCAGGATGGGACCGGGTAGGAGTAGGACAGGTCTGGGGTTGAACCTCGGCACCCCTCGGCAAATTTGTACAACCAGACGAACGCCCCAACCTCCCAGAGCCTCTGTCCCCTCATCCCTAAAACAGAAGCAGCCACGCTGCGTCCCACGCTCCTCACAGGATGGCAAGGTGAACGTGGGTGTGTGTGGCTGCCTCTGGCTCAAGAAGGGCTCAACCGGCTTTAGTGGTGGCGCCGGAGAAAGCTGAAGCACATGGCTGGCTGCCCCCTCCACCGTCTGGCTCCTGCCACCTCGGGAGGCACAAGGGCCCTCGTCACCCCCAAGAACCCCTGCAAGCTCTTACCCTCTGTGCTCCCCCCCTCCCAGAGAAGTAGCCAGGCATCCCCAAGTATGAAGGGCCGATCCCAGGGCTGGGAGAGGGGCCGAGGGGGCACCCTGTTCAAGTAGAGGCCCAGGGTTGGGCTCCAAGGGAGAGCTGAGCTCTCTGGGAAGTCCCCTCTTTGCCAGGGCAGCCTGGACATCTGCAGGGGTCAGAGCCACTCAGGCCACAAAACCACGTGAGCCCTGAGGCTGGAACTTGGAAAAAAGCTGTAAAGAAGCTCAGGAGGGTCAAGGGACATCAGGGACAGCCACAAAATGTCCCCTCTGTTCTAGGCAAAGATCTCTGAGGTTCACAGTGTAAAGCAAGGCAGGAGAAAGTTCCAAAAGGACAGGCCCTGTGGTCCTACCCCGAGCTGCAGGGGCAAGGCGAGCTAAGAATGGGTATCTGCTGTGTGTAGGACACAGTGTGGGAGCCCTAAGAGGCGAGGATAAGCAGAAAAGGGACAGAATTAAAACCAGCCTCTGAGTTCTGGGGGCAGGAGAGAGGAAGCCCTGGGATGTGGGCTTCATCTCAGGAAGGATAACAATGGTCACTTTTTACTAGGACTGCCCAGCGTCCCACCACCAAGAGCAAGCTGGCATTCCTGTGTGCCACATGCCGGGGACCATGCAACGTGCTCGTTATGTAACACCACCACAACTCTGAGGCAGGTGCCCTCAACCTCTCTATTCCACAGAAGAGAAAGTGAGGGCTCAGAGAGGGCAGGTGATCAGCCCAGGATGGCTCAGCTGGGAAGCGGTAGAGCAGGGATCTGAGCCAGGTGTGCCTGACCCCAAGCTTACATTCTTGACCACTCCCCACTCAGCTTTAGGGGAAGAAGACGGTCCGGGGTGGAAGGAGGGAGAACAGACAAAATTACAAAGAGAAACAGGCAAGCAGAGCTCGCAGGTGGCCTGAACACCACCACCCATCCACTGGACCTGACATCTAGAGAATACCTCCCCAACACAAGCAGATGCTCATCCTTCTCAAGCGGAAACGGAGCACTCACCAAGAAAGACCACAGGCTGGGTGGTCATATACACCTGAACAAAGCTAGACAGTTGGCAGTCAGACAAAGTATGTTCTCCACCTCAGCAGAATTAAGTAGAAATCTGGGGCTCCTGGGTGGCTCAGGTCACGATCTCAGAGTCCTGGGATCCAGCCCCGCATTAGGCTCCGTGCTCAGGAGGGAGTCTGCCTGCGTTTCTCTCTCTCCCTCTGTCTCCCCCCACTCGCTCTCTCTCTCAAATAAAACTAAATAGATCTTTAAACTAGAAACCAGTCACAGAGAGATAGCTAGGAAATCCCCAATTATTTCGATATTAAAATAACACACTTCTAAATAACTCAGGAGCCAAAGAGATGGTCTTAGGAGAACTTCTAAAACAATTTAAACTAAGGGAAGAAAATAGAACTTATCAAAATTTGTAGGATGCAGTGAAAGCAGTACTGTGAGGGAAATTCGCAGCCCCGAATGCATACATTGGAAGAGGAGGGACAGTTGACCCTGGAAGCTGGATGCCACAGTGACTATGATTTTAAAAGGCTGTGAAGCAGGGACCTGGCAGGCAGGGAACCCAGTGTCCCAGGAGTAAGCACTGAAGTCACACCTACCTCCACAGGTCAGCAGGTTCTGCAGAAGCACGAGGTGGACTGGGCATGAGCACCGTGGGGTCCCGTCGCCCTTGGCGATGCAGATGTGGGAGCAGCCACCGTTGTCCCGGGCGCACGGGTGGGCTGCTGTGGAGACACAAAGAGGGAGCGGGTCGGGCTCTGGCTCTCACATCAGGACCGCAGCCTGGAGGGTGCCGGAAACCAGGGTGAGGCCAGAACTCACAAGAATGGGTGCTCCCGTGGGCTAGGGCTACACATCGTCCCGCTTAGTTCCCAGGGCAGCTTATGAAGTCCATTTCCTCTGCCACGCATCTCACAGACAGGGAAGTGGAAGCCAAAAGTGCTCACATCCTACCCTGGCCTGTCTACACCCACTCCCGCTACGTTCACAACCACCGGTCTGCACTGCCAGTCTCTCATAGTGTAGCAGATTGGGCAGAGGACCCCACACACCCATGTCCTAACGCCTAGAATCCATGAATGGGACTTTATTGAGAAAAAGGCTCTTCACAGATGTAATCAAGTTAAGGATCCGGGGAGATCACCCTGGATTTTGGGGCGGCCATAAATCCAACGACAAGTGTCCCCGTAAGAGACCCCAGGGGAGGCGGAGATGCAGACACAGGGGCGAAGTCTGTGCGATGAGAGAGGCGGAGATTGGAGCGCCGGGGACGAGGAGCACCTGCCACCACCACAGACCAGAAGGGGCAAAGAGCCGTCACCCACAGCGCACCCCCTTGACCTCGGACATCTGGCCTCCAGCCTGTAGGAGAACACGCTGCCATTGCATCGGGTCACCTGGCAGCAGTTTGGTACAGCAGCCCCAGGAAGCTGACCCACGCGGGGATAAGGGGCAGGACAGCGAATCCCCAGGGAACTCGCAGGTTTCAGTTCAGTGAACCGACTTAACCAACACCCGACCGACAGGAAGAAGCCTGGGAGGTGAGAGGAAGTGAGAGAGAGCGCGACCCCCAGCCTCACAGAAAAACCAGTGCCCTACCTCAGCCTCTGGGATTAAGCACGTAAAGTGACAGAAGTCATGGTTTAGAGCGGGGGTCAGCAAACTTTTTCTATAAACAAGAAAGTAAATCCTTTTGGCTTGACGGGCCACATCGTCTGTCACAAGTCTGCCAGCTGTCACACAAAGGTGGTTGTGTGCGGCACAGAGAACAACGGGCGTGGCCGGGTGCCAATAAAACTTTATTTACAAAATCCCAGATGGGGCCCAGGGGCCGCAGAGCACCACCCGTGGTTTAGAGCTGAGCTGCAGAACTTCCTGAGTAAGTAGGCTGGGTGCCCCACATCCCAAATCAACCCGGGAGAGCTCACTCAATCTCCCACTCTCCCCCAAAACGAGGAGCCTCTCCGTGTCACCCCCGACATTGCACGTTTGCACTCACAGGGACGCCCCGGTTTCCAGCCTCAGCCCTGCTTGTTAAACATTATTTCCTGGCGCTCCCATCCCCTCGGGTCCAAGGATCTGCCAGTCGGCGTGCTGGGCTTCGTGCCAACACCAGCAGGACTGGACGTTCGTGGGCTCAAAGTTCACCCAGCTCAGAGCGTGACCGCGGGCCAGCAGTCCTCAAGGCTGGGACGCCCAGGGATCCGTGGCTCGGCCGAGAATGGTGTCAGGGGCCAGGGAAACTCGGGCTCTCGGCCCCCGACCCGTCAGCACCTGAGGGATCGGGAAGCCGCTTACCCGGCAACTTCACTTATCCCGGACCCGGCCAAGAACCCACCAGGCCAGAAACCGGCCACCCAGCAGTCAACACGGAAGCCACCACTCAGTTCATCAGGGGTGACGTCCCCCTGATCTCAGCTTATCCGCTGAGAGCAGGACACCTGAGTCGAGAGGGAGCCACGGAATCAGCAGGAGTCCCTCAGAGCAGGACAGGAAAGGCAATCAGAGAGAGACAGGGACTCCAGGGAGGGGAGATGGGGCCAGCCGGAGGGCGAGGGGCCGCGGGGGAGGTGGGCAGGTGCGGCGGCCCCCAGGGTCCGGAAGATGGGCAGCTTGAAGGTAGCTGGACAGGACAGGGACAGTGACGGCCCTGCTCACCGCTCTGTCCCAGCAGCAAGCATGAGCCGGCAGCCGAGGTCTAGTTACTGAACACAGCCTGGGCGGATAGACAGTCACGCACGCCCCCATCTCTAGCCGTATCCGGAGCGGGTGGAGGAACGCGAGGTCCCAAGGGTAGGGCTCCCTCCCTCCCAACCTCTGGGCACAGCCCAGACTGTTGCAGGGAGAATCCTAAATTCCACCTCCCGGCCTGCTTGCCTGCACGGTGGCGGTGACGAGCTGTCATGCCTGCGGTCTGGTCACCGTGCACGACAAAGGGGCTTCGCAGATGGCAGTGAGGCTACTGATCAGTTGAGCTGGAGTTCATCAAAGGGGGCACTAGCTCAAAGGTGGGTGACTCTCCCCACAGGACCCCCGAAAAGCAGAGCAGCTTGTCCAGCTGCTAGTAGAGGAGGGGGTCAGCCTCGTATGGAGGGGCGGCGGATGGAGGGCTCAAGAGCGGCCCTGGCCAACGGCCCGTCCCGCAGCCCCTCACCGCGGCCGGTCTCCTACTCGCTCCGAGGGGTCGGTTCAGAGCTGCGCGCCGATGCCCACCCTCCCGGCAGGCTCCTCCCACGACACCCACCCCTGCCCCCCAACACGTACAGAACTCGTCCAGGCTGATCTCCTCCACGGCGTGGATGCCGGTCAGGTGGGCGACGCGGCCCTGGACCCGTGTCCGCTTGTCGCCGGTGGTCTTCTCCACACGCTCGATCAGCTGCTGCTGCCGGTCGATCCAGTAGAGGTGTCTGCCCAGCACGGTCAGGCCCACTGGCTGCACGATGTTGGCGTCCTCCAGGGTCAGGCGGTTGGCCCCTGCAAGTGGGACGAGGGCCCCCCAAGGGGCGGCTGACCCCCAGGGCTCAGTCCAGGCTCGGCTCTGAACAGGGGGCCCCGCCTGCACTGTGGGACCCTGGGCAGGTCACCCACCCTCCCTGAGACTCCTCTTCTGCCTCAGCACGCGGGGATCACTCAGGACCTATGTCTGGAATACTCGGCCAGGACCGACTGTGGCAGACACCAAGCCCCGCACAAGGCCCACCCAAATAGAGCCCAGACGAACGCGGCGGCTGGTACCCCCATGACGGATGACGAGGGGGGCGGCGGGCTGTCCCGGGGAAGGTCAGACCCATGGGCTGCTGAGGGACCCAAGCCCGGGGACGGCCCCCGGGCGCATACCTGACAGGTCACAGCTTTCGATGCGCTTCAGGTCCGCGTCCACCCAGAAGAGCTTGCCCAGCCTGTTGTCCACCACGAGGGCCACGGGCCGGATGAGGCCTGTGGTGAACAGGACCTCACGCTCAGTGCCATCCAAGGCCGCTCGCTCGATCTTGGCCGCACGGTCCTGCATGTTGGTGAAGTACAGGTACCTGCGGGAGGGGGGCGGGTGAAGGACGGGGCTCACGGCGGGCCACCTCCGCGGCCAGGATCGAGCACGCAAAGCACCGCACAGGGCAGCCCCATGGCAGGGCTGGCCCCCAGGGCTGTGCGGGGCTGAATGATGTCCCTCCAAGAATTCTTATCTACCCAGAGCTCAGAACGTGACCTTAATTGGAAAGTGAGTCTTTGTAGATGCCATTAGGAATCAAGATGAGGCCACCTGGTCCATACCTGGAAGCCCCCCCACCCTGAAACTGGCAGAGAGACAAGGAAGAGTCCCCACAGAGCCTCCCGAGGGGGACTGCCCTGCTGACACCTGACTTCAGACTTCTAGCCCCGGCTCGGTGAAAGGACCAGCATCCGTTCCTGTAACCCCCCACTGATAGTCACTTGCTGTGACAGCCTCGAGGACGAGCATGCGCTCTGGCTGAGAAGTCCCTGCCTCTATGGAGGCCAGCCTCAAGGGAGACCCATTAGGTTGCTAGAGAGCCCCCCAAAATAACTAGGCTTGTGCTCCCTGAGCCCTCATATGCTGCAGGGGCTGACATCACCACAGATTCCTCAAATTCCCAGGTGAAGACATCGAGTCCCTGAGCTGACATCCCGTCTGGGGACTCACGGGCAGTAAGTGATGGGGTTAGGTTTCGACTTTGGGTCTGCCTGGCCCACCAGGCAGTGTTCACACGGGTCGTCCTTGGGCCTGAGCCCCATCAAGCAGACCTTCATGTGCCTAGCTTTATTCCTGAGCTTTATGTCATGTGGCTTTCAGTGTCCTCCTCACCCTGGTTATTCCTGATGGGACCCTCCAAGTCTATCTGCCTGTTCATGGAAGGAAGAAGCTCCCCAGAGTTGAGATAGTGAGCTCCCCGTGATAGAACATATGCAAGTGAATGACCAGCCATCATCTGGGATGCTCTGGAAGGGATTTTTGTTTTGGGTTCAAATTTGAGGGGGACGGTGTAAAACCTAGGAACCAAAACTTCTATCCTCCCCGTGTCTCCCTCCTGGGATGCAGAACCCCGCATTGCGGTACCCGCCCGCCCCTCGGCCTCGCACCCCCGCTCGGCGTTGACGACGATGGCCCGTGGCTTGTCGCGGTCCCCACGGAGCACCACACCCATGGCGTCTCCGTTCAGCCGGTGGACATTGATGGTGTTGGTGGCCTCACACGTCCAGAAGAGCATCCGGCTGTAGACGTCGATGCTGAGGTCGTGGGGCTGCCTGTCCGGGTTCTGGCTCGGGCTCGGGGAGGTCAAAACAAAGGGCTGTAACAAGGAAGAGACGAGCCTTGGCTATGGACATCGCCGGAGGGCAGAGGCCTCAGTGCCTGCGTCCAGGCTGCAAGGTGGACTCCAGCCCGGTCTGGGGCCCCTCCTGTCGGGTCAGTGCGCACCACGTGCCTGCTTGAGCGGGACACTGAGCAAGCAGCAGCTCGTGGCTGGGCTCTCGGTGGGAGCTCGGGTCTCCAGCCCACCCATCCACAAATTGGCAGTGGGCCGTCAGCTCCCAGGCCCTCTGTGTCCTGTTCCTGTCCCACAGAAGGGCCGCCTGGTGGCTCCACAGTGAGCCCAGGCTCACAGCTGCCTTCTCGAAACATCTGCCCTCTCCTTGCTTAGTGTCTTAGACTCATGTTTTAGGAAGGAGACCTTCCAACCTTGTTATTTTTTTCAAATTTAGGGCACCAGGAAGATAGGTGTATAGAACAGAAGTCTACCCATCGCAGCCCTCTTCCCTAAGGGGAGCCCGGCAGTGTGGCCACCCTGCGTCTCTGCCCTGGGCGGCTCTCTGCAGAGCTCTGCCTGACTCTGCCATCTGCTGCATCTTAGGGTCGAGCCCTGGCTTTCGGAGCTACCAGCAGAGAACACCGTGTTTCACGAAATGCTGCGGGAGGGGGGAGGGCCCAATGTCACCCTCACCTCTTACCGGCCAGAAGCCTGACTCCCTGGGGGGTCTGGGCCCCTTGGGTTACCCAGAAAGGCCATGCTCAGGTTCTTAGGTGATATGACCTGGCACCAAGTGGGCTTCGCAGAGCTACTACCAATGGTTTGGATGCAAAGTCCCTTCCTCTGAGAAGGGCATCATTAGCACAATGCTTGGCTAAGAGGTCATTGTGAACTTTGTCCATCTCCTGTTAGCAGTCGAAACAAAGTCTCCTGGTGCAAGAAGGGGCCTGCGGCCAAAAGGAAGCCTCTTCACCACGCCCAGCCTCTCAAACCCAACTAGAAAGGAACACCACCCTCCCCCCCACACAGCAGCCCCTGGTCCAGAAACACTGGGCAGCTAGAAGTGTGTGACTCACATCTGAATGCAACCACCACTTTAAAGGGCTGTGTGTCTCCGTAGGTACCAACATCCACATCCCCAAGAGTTGGGGCCTCTGGGAGCCAAGCCTCAGCTCCAACTGGGCACATTCTTTTCCTCAAACCCATAGACTCTGGCCGAAGACCAGAGCCCAGAGCACCTGCCGGGCTGGGAGTGCAGCAAGATTCCAGTCGGCCCTAGTAGGAATCAGGTTCCCCAGGGAGGGTGGATCTGCGAGGCCGGGTGTAAAACCAGCTTTTGGGGCACCAGTTATGGGAACAACCAGCTGTGGAATGCGTGGGGCGTCCACACCTATCCCCTGGCCGACGGACGGTAACGACCAAGCAGTTAGAAGACCCGAACTCCAGCTTCAGTGTCAGTAACGATACTGACACAAATGCAAAATTCCTTAATGGGATCCTACTGGACACCACAATCAACACCCCTCCCTCTCGCCAGTCTTGCGCAGCAGGCAGCCATGTGGCAATGTTCACGGCAGGGTAGTCACGACAGCCCGAGGACCCGGCGTCTGTCGGTGGACAGACCGAGAGGCTGTGGTCATCCGCACGGTGGGGCGTTCTCCGCCTTAAGAGGAAGGACATCCCGACACCTGCTATGATACAGATGAACCTTGAGGACATCACGGTGAGTGGAAGAGGCCAGACACAAAGAGACGAGTACTACAGGATCCCGCCTGCATGACGTACTTGGAAAATCAAATTCACAGAGACAGGAAGGAGCAGGGAGGTTGCCAAGGGCTGGCAGAGGGGTGGCGGGGCGAGTGTTTAGTGGAGACAGACTTTTCGTTTGGGAAGGTGACAGAGCTCTGGAGACGGTCGGTGGTGACAGTTGCATGACAACGTGAGTGTCCTTGGTAATGCTGAACTGTATACTTGAAAATGGTCAAAATGGCAAATTTGGGGCACCTGGGTGGCTCAGTGGGTTAAAGCCTCTGCTCTGGGCTCAGGTCATGATCTCAGGGTCCTGGGATCGAGCCCCGCATCGGGCTCTCTGCTCAGCCGGGGAGCCTGCTTCCTCCTCTCTCTCTCTGCCTGCCTCGCTGTCTACTTGTGCTCTCTGTCTGTCAAATAAATAAATAAAATCTTTTAAAAATAAAATAAAATGGTAAATTTGATGTTATGTATACTTATTAAATATTTTTTAAAATTTTTATTTGTTTGCCAGAGAGAGAAGAGAGTGCTTGCACACAAGCAGGGGGAGCAGCAGGCAGAGGGAGAAGCAGCCTCCCCGCCGAGCAGAAAGCCTGATGGGGGACTCGATCTCAGGACCCTGGGGTCAGAGCCTGAGCTGAAGGCAAACGCTCAACCTACTGAGACACCCAGGTGTCCCTTTGTTATATATATTTAGTACAATAAAAACAGTTTACTGGAAAAACAGTTCAGTCGAGTAGATGATTTAAAACATCATCCTTGGGGTGTGGGGGGCGCACCTGGGTGGCTCAGTCCGTTGAGTGTCTGCCTTCAGCTCACTCAGGTCATGATCTCAGGGTCCTGGGATCGAGCCCCGGCCCCCGTGTCCTGTTGGGCTCGCTGCCCAGTGGGGAGCCTACTTCTCTCTCTCCCTCTGCGCCTCTCCCTGCTTGTGCTCTCACACACTCTCTCAAATAAATAAAAATCCTAAAAAATAAATAAGTAAATAAAATAAAACATCATCCTTGGGGGCAAAGGGCGCCCCCGATAAAGAATCAGAGTCACCAAAGGGTGAAGCCCAGCAAGACTCACAGGGAGGGAAACAGACATTCCCCAAATTAGGCAGAAACCCAGAAGGTGTCCCTAAAGGACTTTTCCCTCAAAGTCTCTCGTTCCTTTTGTCAGACACCAGGCGAGAACACCTCCTGACGCGGGGTTAAGGCAATCTGCGCCCAGTACCTTCCTCAGCAGGGAAGCCACGGGCCATCAATTCACACTTCCCGTGGAGGACTGCAGTGATGTCACCTGCATGGGACGGATGAAAGGAACACGTTCCCACCATTCTGCCAGGCTCCGCCAGCTGCAGAGATGACACCGCGGCTTCCCGGGCTCAGCTGCGACTTTTATCACCAACCAGGGGCACAGAACGCAGGGGACGGCTTGTCAGCGCCGTGCTGTCCACGGGACACTGTCCAGAGCGAGGCCCAGCCCGGACACACAGTGCTGGGACCCAGGTCAGGGTGGAGAAGAGCCAAGGGACCTTTGCAGACACAGAAATCGTCTGGAAGTTTCCACCAGCAGCATTTCTCTGCGTCGCCTTGTAACAGCACCAAGACTTCACCGTGAGGACATGAGGTCCGGCCCTGACCGCGCCGCAGAGACGGGGAGCGCTGGGTACGGCAGCCGCTGGACAGCGGCAGGATGAGCTGGCACCGGGCACCGGTGAGCGCCGCACCAACAGAAGGCCAGCGCCGCCGGGCACTCGGAGACCCCGTGTGGGCCCCGAAGCCGCCGTGGGGCGTCCTTCGTGGAACAGGCCCCCGACAGCTGACACGAGAGCCAGTTCCGCTATGAGGAGCATTTTGAAAACGCGTGCGGGCTCTGATCTAGCGATTCACCCGGGCCCGTCTACGCCTCACACAGAGTTCGCATTTGCCAAAGCACCATTTCACCCGTGAGAAAACGCTGGGTGACCTCGAGGACGGCCGCGGCCTCGAGTGAGCCACGTGCACATGCACGAGCACACACCAGCAGTGCCCTCCACCCCCCGCGGGCCGCGAGCCACAGCCGGTTAGGCACGCTGGGCGTGTAACTTCCCGCCCCATCTCGGACGGGCCCCACGTGGGACATCTCGTGGGGCCCTCCCTCCGGCCCCACGTCCCCAGCCAACTTGAGGTCTCATCAAGGTCATTAGGAGTTGTGTCTTGATCATTTAACATATGCAAAAAGGTGCACCTGTGCCTATGAGGTCCCTATCCTCACGAGCCCCTGGCAAGAGTTTGGAGTGCTGTGCACCTCGCCCTTCTCCCACAGCCCCGTGGCTTTGCTGTGTGATTCTGTACCACGTCGTGAGGTTTGGGGACGCACGCACTGCATTACAGCGAAACGGACTCTACGAGTCCTATGAACTAAGAATAAATCCAGAATAACCAATACCAACCAGCCTGGCACAAAATCCCTATGGAAAGGAAAAAAATCGCATTTCTACATATAATCATAATCAAAAGGTTTCTCACTGCTCAGGATAGACCCCGGATGACATAATTAGAGCTCAGATGGCTGCTGACGCAAGCCGTGCTCTCTTGGCACCCCTCTGCTAAGCAAAACAGGGTGGCAGCCTGGAAACCGTCCCGAGGAGTTCCTTGTGGAAGTGACCCCCGTCTCCCCCCAACAGGTACACTTGCCTGGGTCCCGTCGTCCTTGGCTCGCTTGATGTTCTGGCGTCCATCCACCCAGTAGATGAACTTGTCCAGGGGGTCATAGTCGATGGCCTTGACGTTCCTCAGCCCGTGCAGGGGCAGGATGAGGTCTGGGCTGTGCTGGTCGTCGGGGATCATGCGGCTGATGGCACATTTCTGGCTGAACAGCAAGAAGGTGGTGGGCGCTAGAATGGGCGAACAGACGAGGGGGCTGCGCATCAGCGTCTGGAGCCAAAGACGGGGTCGGTGGGGAGGGACGGACAGCATCGTCCGCTCTCGTGAGAGGCGGGTTTGCATATGCACACACTAGAAACTGTGGGGAGAGCACTGCAAGGACAGAAAGTGGCTTCCGGGAGGGGGGCTGTGGCGAATTCTACTTTCCACGTTATGTGTGTCTCTGCTGTTCCAGTATTTCCTAAACGCATGAGCTATTTCGAAACGGACCGCATTTTTAAATTGTCAAGACTCAAGACAGAAGAAGGGTAACGATAGTAAGTATCGAACTCCCTCCATCAATGTACTTAATGCTTGGACAGCTCTACCATCTGCCTTGTGCCTACATGCGCTTGTGGGAACCGCTGAAACTGTATGCAGTGACCTTGACACGGGAGGGGACACTTTATGGGTGTGTCAGGGAGCCAAATAGCCTTCGTGCAGGAATGGCACAGCCGAGAATGTGTAGGAGGCCGACGGTTCAAGCCACTGTCTGAGAATTACAGTTGCATGATTTGAAACTAAATCATGGCTCCAGGTCTGCTAGCCCCAAGGGCAGAGACTCAAGTCACAGGCGCCCCCACCGGTGGGTTACCTGCACCCTTCAAGGTGATGGCCCCCAGGGGACGGGGACTGCGGGACCAAAGGGAGCGCAAGAGTAGGGGGAACCCGGCTGGACAGAGGACCTGTTGCCTCATCAAGACACGAATGCATGGGCCAAGCCCTCAGCTGCGACAGCCCATAGGAGGATCTCTGGATATAAAATCCAGTCACTGCAGAGAGCACTTGCTCACAGAGCTGGGCCTAGGCTTATGCAGTGCAGAGCCCACTCAACCATCCATGGACGCCAAGGTACCTCCAGAGAAGAGGCTCCTTTGCACCTCCGCCCCCGGAGCCAGCCTGACCTGCCACGGGGTGGGGCTGCGGGGGCACAGCGAGGCACTCACGGCTGCAGTTGCGGCTGCTGGGGTCCAGGGTGTAGTGTGAGGCACAGCCACAGCGGTGGCCGCCGGGGACGGCGAGGCATAGCTGCCCGCACTGCCCGTTGCTGTGCGTGCAATCATTGAGGCCGTCCTGGCGGGAGGAGTGGAACACTAGGATGTCCATCACAAAGTCCAGGTGGCCCTGGATGAGGGTGCGGTTCCGGCCGCTGGTCTTGTCAGCCCTCTCGATGCTGTGCAGGTTCCAGTCGGTCCAGTAGATGTAATCGCTGTACTGCGTCAGGCCGAAGGGGTGCGGGAGGTCGTCCGCGATCACAACGCGCTCCTGACCTGCATGGACACACACCTGCGGCATCAGCAACACATGGCCAGGCCTGCACGCAGGGCCGACCGGTTCAAGGCTGCCCGGGAGCCTGCACTTCCCCACTTTGGAAAGAAGCAGGGGCGACGGCAGCTGGAGGCCACCTACCCTGGGCCCACGCACATCCTCCCTGCCACCGCAGCGGAAACGCACGTGCTGTCACTCCAATGACACAGACTACAACGTGCGCAGAGCTGCAACTGGGAAACAACCCAGGTGCCCATCACTAGTAGAGCGGACGGGGCACCTCGGAGGCTCAGTCGGTGGAGTGACTGCCTTCAGCTCAGGTCATGATCCTGGAGTCCTGGGATCGAGTCCCATGTCAGGCTCTGTGCTCAGCGGGGAGTCTGCTTGAGAATCTCCCTCTCCCTCTGCCACGCCACAAGCTCGAGCACGTGCATTCTCTTACTCTCAAATAGATAAAAAAATCTTTTAAAAAACTTTTTAAAAAAATTAAAGAGGGGGCCCCCCTGCTAGATTTGTCCTTGGAGCATACAACTCTTGAAGGTCATGAGTTTGAGCCCCCTAGTGGGGGTAGAGATTATTTAAAACCTTAAAAAAAAAAAAAAAAAGAAATGAGGGCGCCTGGGTGGCTCAGTGGGTTAAGCCTCTGCCTTCCGCTCAGGTCACGATCTCGGGGTCCTGGGGATCAAGTCCCGCATCAGGCTCTCTGCTTGGCAGGGAGCCTGCTTCCTCCTCTCTCTCTCTGCCTGCCTCTCTGCCTACTTGTGGTCTCTCTGTGTCAAATAAATAAATAAAATATTTTTTTTTAAAGTTTAAAAAAATTTAAAAAATTTAAAAAAAAAGAAATGAAAAATTTTGAGACTAGGAAAAAATATGCCGGCACATCAAACTGATCATCATGAGGTGGTGAAAATTATGAATAATTACTTTCTCTCCCTGTGTTTCTGTGTTTTCAAAAATGCCCTATGTTGATTATTTTGCCATCAAAAACAAGCCCGTTAATACATAAAGACGCTCCCGAGTGCTTCCATGAAACACAGGCTCGCGCACACGCCCCTGGGCCCCGCGCTCCCGCCGGCCACCCTCGGTGAGAAGAGCTTTCACCCAGGTCTCCCCACGGCAGCCGCGTGAGGCGGTGCTGACCGTGTTGGGGAACCGAGTGCCCAGGAGGGTTGAGGAACGTGGCTGAGGCCACACCGTCAGAGGGAGGCCCCCAGTGCGTAAAGTCTGCCGCATTAAATGGGGAGCGTGCTCGGGCAAAGTGACAGCCAGGCCACGGCATGTGGCCACCAGCACGCAGCAGGGCCGTGGAAGTTTCCGGCGCTGATTTCCACCCCAGTGCGTCTTCCCTCTGAGGCCTGTCAGTGAGCTTCATTACTTCCCCCAAACACTGCCATTCCACGATGTCTTCCTCCTCAGGCACCGGCCTCTCGTAATTCTGTGGGGGGCTGGCGTGGCTCACTCAAAGACACATTCCAACCTCGCCAGTGGACTCAGAACCCGGGACAGGCAGCGTGCAGGGCGGGTATGGCCTGCTCCGAGCAGAAGCCAGGACACCAGGGTTCTAGCTCTGGCTCTGCTCACACAGTACCTGGGACAAGCCATCCAGCCGGCCCATGCCTCTGTTTTCTTACCCATAAAATGGGTACAACCACACCCATCACAGGGGGCAGCTGCGATCAGAGAATCAAATTCTCTCCATCGCATGGGGTAGCCTTATCACTTGGTTACGTAAGAGAGCTAACATAACGACTCCCTCCGGCGGTACAGAACCTAGATTTGCATGTCCTGCCCCCACTGGTGGGGTACCTGGAATGAGGTTTTTTTTTTTCACCTGATCCCAGGATGTGGGGTCTATGCATGGCCTCTCGTATGTGACCTATGAGTGAATCTGAGAGTAATGGCCTGCACAGAGTAGATGCCTGGGGTCAGATGGCGATGGAATCTGGGCAGTACTCTGTGACCTCAGGGAAATCCTGGCACCTCCCTGGGCCTCTGTTTCCCCATCAGCAAAAACCAAGTCATGTTCGAGTCCCGGCACAAAGCTTCACTGAGCCTTGGTTCTTAGTAGGTGTGCAGGAGACCTCTGTCCCCAAAGCCTCTGTAAACATACCTATAGCAACGGCCCCAGGGAGAAGAGGGACAAGCCCCAGAAGATGACAAAGCTGGGGGAGCAGCCGGGGCTGGGTCCACATCTCCGGTGGGGCTTAAGGGCTCGCAGGCCAGAAGGAACGGTGCGGTGGGGGTGGAGAGGGATCCGGCTCCCCAGCCCAGGGACGCCCCCGCCCACCTGGACCCCACCTGGCCCTCACCCAGCATGTCGGACGACTCGATCATGTTGGTGTCCAGGTCGGTCCAGTAGAGACGCTGGTCAGCGTAGTCGATGGTGAGGTCGTTGGCCCGACCCACCTTGTCCACCAGGGTCATGCAGTTGGTCCCGTCCATGAAGGCGCGCACAATCCTGGGTTTCCCCCCCCACTCAGTCCAGTAGATGTAGCTGGAAGACACAGGGAGGGCAGGGCGGGCTCAGGCGCGTCCACCCTCACGGCAGGGCAGGGGGACACAACCACCACCATCCCCTCGGCGTGGCCCTCTCCATCCTGGAGAAAGCCACATCGGTGACATCCCTCCAGGAAGCGGGAGCAGGGTGACACCCTGGGAGCCGCCCGCCACCCCACCGTCCCTCCAGGTGCCATCGCCGTGCTGCCTCCCGCCTCCTGAGCTCCCACAGCGCTCACCTGCAGGGTAAGGGCAAACACATTTAGAGACCCAGACTGGGGGCACAGATGGGGTGACCTTGTACTAGAACTCCAGGCAGACACTCTTGTCAGAGACAAATGCTAATTAAGCTGGAAAGGACACCAGGGTGACCGGGAAAGCCAGGATGAATGTGGGTGAGTCAGGACACACTGTCCCCTTACTCAAAAGGGACAGAAGACAAGAATCGGAGGCCAGCAGGCACTATGGGGCCAGGATCCAAACTCGGCTTTCCTGCCTCCAAAGGGTCCTCCTCCCTTCTTTAGCAGCTCCACAGAAGGAGGCCCCGTTCCAGAACCGTGTGCATTTTACCCGCCCTTTGGCTGCAACTGGGCCCTTCTCTCTGCTCCGCCATCCTGCAAGCTCTCCTGCCCTAACCACGTGCGACAGGCAGCGCTTGGGGTATTGCGTACACAGCTCTGATGCACTGGGGGGCGAGCACTGGGTCTGCAGCACAGAAGACTCTGGCGCACAGGGAGACTCAACCTTGGCCCTCGCGGCCCCCATGCCCAGGGCGACCAGGCTCCTGACAAATCAAAAAGAGCAGGTGCCTGGTGAGGCAGGTGGGACCCTGCCTGGGAGGCCGGCAAGGAGCCCCTTCTGAGCTCGCCGGAGTCCAGGGCCCTCAGAGCCAGCAACATGGGGCGAGGGAAGGAGCCCAGCTCTGCTCTCCCTGCTTACAGGATGCTCAGTGAGTCGCTCAGCTTCTCTGCGGCTCCGTTTCCTCCTCTGGAAATTCAGGGACAGAGACACTTGCCCCTTGGAAGGCCCCCACCCCCCAGATGCTGCACTGAGACAAGCATCCCCCCTTCCTCCCTGCTGCTCTGGGCCTCAGTTTCCCCTCTGTGAAATAAACTAGATACCTCCACGGGTCCCGCTGGCCCCAGACACCTCAAAGCCAGCAGCGGTTGGGACCGCTGTCACGCGAGGGCCCGCTGGGCAGCCACCCCCCAGGGCTATGGTCGTCACGCGCGGGCTGATGTACAGAAGTGGTGGGGCGAGGGGGACACACGTGGTGGGCAAAAATGGCTCCTACCCTTTGGTGGGGTCCAGGGCCAGTGACCTCGGGTTGTCCAGGTCCCTCCACACGAGGACCTGCCGGAACTGTCCATCCAACCGGGCCACTTCGATCCTGTTGGTCCCAGTGTCTGCCCAGTAGAGGTTCTTGCCCACCCAGTCGACGGCCATGCCTTCCGGGTAGTCGAGGCCGAACTCGATCACGTGCTCCACGGAGCTCCCGTTCATGAACGCTCGGCTGATGGTCTGTAGCAGGGGAGGATGCAAGGGCCGCGGGTTAGGAACCGGCCTTCCTGCAGACCTCGGACCAAGAGATGGACGCCCGGTCACCCAGAGCAGCTACTGAGCCTCACGCGTCCGACCGCCAACGTGCAAGGGTTTTTCAATAAATGCTTGAAATGTAGCAAAATACAATGTTTTTAGGGAAAAAAAAAGATTTGAGAATGTTTAAGTTTCGTGAAGTTTTGTCCCAGGAAACGAATAGGAAATGTGTCAGCTGAGGGGAGATGAGGGATTTTTATTTTTATTTTATTTTTATTTTCTTCTTTACCCTTTTCTGTCTCCTGTCCTCTTTCTTCAGTGAGCTCCCATGACTTTCAGAGTCAGAAAAATCTCAAGGAGATGTGTAAGACTCAGATCAGTGAGTTCGGTTGTCCAGGACAGAATAGGGCCTAGCCCACTTTTCCATAAAGGGGCACGCGGTAAATGTGCGGGCTCCGAGGGCCCCACAGCTCTGGGGCCACTACACAAATGCAGGCGCGGACAACCCATAGACGAATGGGCATCGCTATGTTCCAATAAAGCTTTATTTACACAACCAGGAGGTCAGCCCGCGAGCTGGTTTGCAGAATCCTCCTTTACAAGAAGAAAAAGCCCTTCTGTGTGCTCCTGTGTATTCGCGCCATGCAGAGACAGCATTTACTAAGCAGGTGGGCACTGCTGAGGGAGGGAAGCCGAAGACGGTGTCACCTTACAACAAAACGTCTCACAGATCCGCAATTGCTCCAGAAAAGCCCATCTGTGTCTAGGGGATCTGCTCATGATAATCGTTCGTGTTTATTAAAACAGTTTGCTCAGACTTTACGGTCATAGATCATATTATCATAAACAATACAGCTTTTTTTTTTAAGTAGGCTCCACACCCAACGCGGGGCTTGAACTCACGACCCTGAGATCAAGACCTAAGCTGCGATCGAGAGTCGGACGGCTGACCGACTGAGCCACCCAGGCATCCCTAAATACTACAGCTCTTTCGAAAAGACCCTGAAAGCCTTCAAGACGGCACTGGCGGAGGCCCCCTCGCGGACCGTACCTTCAGGCTGACGTCCGTCCAGTAGATGTGATTGTTGGACACGTCGAAGTCCAGCGCCGAGGCCTCCTTGACGCCCGTCAGCGGGATGGCCACGTCGTTGTTGTTCGTCTCCAGGGAGATCCTGTGGATGGCGGCTCGGCTGGTGAACACCAGGAAGGCCTCGGGGACGATGCAGGTCTTCAGGTCGCTCAGCAGCTCCAGGCCGATGGGGCAGCCGCACTTGGTGGCGTGAGGCGTGAAGAAGCACAGGTGGCTGCAGCCCCCGTTCTTGTCCGCGCACGCGTTGGTTCCTGGAAGCGAGCACAGCAGCTGTGACGCTCGGCAGCCCCGCAGACGGAGCCGTGCGTGGCTCCAGGGTCACACGGGGCTCTGTCCCAGCCAGACAGCGTGTGGGGACACCAGGCGTGGGGGGCGGGGATGACAGAAACGGAGGTCCTCCCCCGCTACAGGGAAGGGACGCCAACGACGGCAACGTGGCTGGCTCTGTGCCCGGGGTGGCCCAGTGCCTCTGAACTCAGCCTGTCCGTCCGCCCAGCAGCCGGGGAGGCAGGAGCCGCTCCCACCTGTTTTCTAGTCACGGCAAGTGAAGCCCAGAGAGGCTGGTGAAGGTGACAGGGGCAGGAAGGGGCACAGGTGTAAGAATGCCCGCTCGCACACACCCATGCACGCACCCAGGCCTGCGGCCGGACTGACCGCCCCGATGGCCCCCCGGGCCCGCGCCTCCCACACTCAGACTCGCCCAGGAGCACCGAAGGGGTCTCCTCCTCATTGAAGCAGAAAACTTAGGGTGTTTGTTTGCTTGGGCCCCCCTGTTCCTCCCAATTAGCTACTCAGGTGCTGTTGAAAGTGGCTTTAATGTAGCGTGAAGTATTTTAGCTAAAAGAAGAATCCTTCTCCCCATCTCTCTAAGTCCTGAGACGAGACAGAGAGACGAACCCAATCTCTCACCTTGAAAGCACGCCCGAGGGACACATCTTTTTTCTGACCCGCCGGGTTCTCTTTTGCGTATTTAAACCATCGCTCACACAGGGGCTCACCTTCCACGGTAGATGATCCGCGGGTTCTAAAAGGTGACGGCGAAACGGCGCTCACCGTTCCCATCGCCTCTTTGGCAGGAACCCGGGTCGCTGGACGGCTAAGGCCTCACCTCCAGGCCTGGCCCACCCTGCCCCCACTTGCTCCCTCAATTCCAAGTTCAAGTGACCTCCTGTGTGTGTTAAGGCCAGGCGTCCCCACCACCCCAGCTACAGCCACTGCCTGGCATAGCGCTAAGGAGGGTCTCAGCTGCTGGACGGGGAGGCTGGGAGCTACCCGAGTCCAAGCCCAGGATCTTCTCTGCCCGTTCCTTCCTTCCTTCCTTCATTCATTCATTCATTCATCCATTCCTCCAGCAGAGGTCTATAGAGCACCTCTGACGTGCAGGTGCTGCAGCAGGTGCAGAGCCCCCCCCCCCCGCACAGAGCCCCGCCCCCACCACACCTGGAGGCTACTCTCTCTCTCTCCCTCTCTCTCTCCTGTGTAGCCTAATGACCCACGTTTGGAATCCTTTTCAGAAAGAGACAAATCATGTTAAGTGAGCTTTTTGCAGATCCTGGTTTTCAGATAAAAGCTGTGTGTTTGGGGCGCCTGGGTGGTTCTGTCAGGATCTGACTTCAGCTCTGGTCATGATCTGGGGGTCCTGGGATCAAGCCCCACATCGGGCTCCGTGCTCAGCAGGGAGTCTGCTGGTCCCTCTCCCTCTGCTCCTCCCTCCCCTCATGCTCTCTCTCCAATGAATAAATAAAATCTTAAAAACAACAACAACAAAACAACAAGGTATGCATCTGAAGGTCCAGCCTGGCCACACTGGACAACCATCACGGCCCACCCCAGTGACGAGGTTGAGGCAGACCCAGAGTGAGTCCCGAGCTCGGCCTATACCAGCAACGTGGCCACGCGTCCCTCCTGCTTCCCAGGGCAAATGGGGCAATACTGTCACTAGTGTATGGGGTTGCTCCGGGCATTAGGGCACTTAGCCAGAGCCTAGCACACAGCAGGCACTTGAGAAGCATCAGCCGTGACTGTAACAGCTGCGGCCAGCAGCGCCCGTCCACAACCACGACCTAGTCAACATCCCCGGCGGAGACACCACGCCCGTTCCCAGCTATCCTCCACCAGATCCCACCGTATCCCGCCCTGCCCATCCCCAGGGTGGGCGCCCATGGACTGAAGGGCGGCCACGAGCCCACCGCTTCCTCCCGGTGCTGCTCGGCTTGGCTCACTCGCAGCTGGAGGCTGAGCAGACTCACCGACAGCTTTGGCCACGTTCACGGCCTTCAGCCCCATCAGGTCGGGCAGCTGGTCGATGATGACGTCCCTGCTGGCCTTGACCTTGTGCACGCGCTCAATGCTGCGACGCTGCCAGTCCGTCCAGTAGATGAAGTCCCCCAGCAGCGTGAACCCGAAAATGTGGGGGAGCTTGTCCTCCAGGAGTGTCCGCCTCTTTGTTCCATCAACGTTGATCACCTGCAGAATGGCAGACACAGGTATGAACCTGCCTCGGGCCTGAGCGGCCGGAAGGGAGACAGCTCCCATGCCTAGGAGGCTCCGTTCTGTCTGCACCCCGCGAGGCCATGCTATGACGCCAGGGGCCGTAGCTCCCAGCAGAGCTGGACGAATGACATTTTCAGTGGAGAGGCTGGCTCAGGGCTCTCCCCGCAGCCTTCCCTACCTGAGTACGGACATGGCACTGAGGGCCAGGCGAGGCGGACAACTGTGCTCTCCCTTCCTGCTGCTGATCGATGAGCAGGACGGAGGTGCAGGGCTCAGACCGGGGCAGGCTCTGATAGCAATGTCTGCCAGCCAGGAAGGTGTCAGATCACAGGCTCAACGCAGACATGAGCTTCCAGAAGCTGCATTAATAACACACCCGGGGCCCTGGGCAAGACCGCGCACTGGTCTGTGGACAGATGTCTTGCCTGGTCAGGCCCAGGGGACCCCGGAGGGCCCTTCTGGCCTCGAGTCTGAGCCCGTTAACTCTCAGACACTTTCCAACCCCCCCACACCAGTGGCCCTTTACTCTGAGATATGAAAGCTAGCTCTTTTTCTAGAAGAACCAGTGCTGATGAAAAGCATTAACCACAAAAGCCACAAAGGAAAAAACTGCTGTCAGACATAAAAACGCCTTAACCGACGGAAACACACAAATGGGGTAAGATGGGATTCCGATGACAGATGATCCTGTAGCCGCTGATGTTGAAAGCAAGACTCGATAAAACACAACATCGAGCTTCTCCGGCTCTCGGGCCAAGATGAAAGAGACACGACAAGTCCCAGCAGGCCCCCTGCAGCCAGACTGTGTTTCCAGCTCCGCAGAAAAGCCACAAACCCTCTGTTTTGCAGGTGGTGAGAACAGAAGACAGATCAGACTCATGCTGAGCAGAAGAGACTTGGGTCCATCTGTCCTAGGACAGCAGGGGACAAAACTGCCAGGTCACCCAAGAGGGGCCCAGCCCCTGCACCCCGGGGGCCTCAGTTTCTCCACATGCAACGGAGGGGAGCAGCTGACGTCATCCAGGCAACTTAACCAAAGACAACGCCCGGGCCCCCAATCTGGGGCAATTCACACGGAAGTGGGAGGTGCCGGCCCTCTGTGGATCCTGGAAGTGGCTCCCCGCTGGGGTTCCACTGCGCCCCCAGGCCAGAACACGGGATTGGGGGACGCCTTGTACCCAGAGTGGGGGCGCTGCCTGCCTCACCTGGAGGGAGGAGCTCAAGTTGCACCAATCGCTGTGCTCATCGCTGGGACACCACGCTGGCCCCGCTGGTTAGCAGCGAGCGGCAGGTGATGGACTAAGTCTTCCAAACGGTTTGGGCACCGGCCCTCAGAGAACGCTCCGCACCAGACTTGCCCGCAGGAGGGGTCTCATCCTGGGCTCGTGGCCGAGGAGGTGAGGTTGGGGGAAGAGGAAGACAGTACCGTCAGGAGCACATCCCGCCGGGGGCGGGGCTCAAGCGAGGCCTGGGGACCCTTGCTCCCCCCTCGGCTCAGGGTCGCGGGGCCGCGCCAGGGTGGTCCGCACCCACACTATGCTAACCCTACAAAGACAACCATCCACGTCTAGAAAAAAAAGACTCTGGTTCAATGCACCAAGATATCAATACCACCTCTGTGAGAGACTTTCCTCTTCCTTTGCTATTCCCGTATTTTCTCAATTTTCTTTAATAACTGAATTCCAGACATACATAAATACACGTTTATTGAACGGAGGCAAGGAATTACCTTTTTCCTGGCTCAAGAACAATGAAAACGAGCCCACGGAGCCAACAAGGGTGACAGTATCGGCTGGCAGCACCCCTTCTCTCCCCCCGCCTCTGCCCCTCCTGTCCGTACCGTGAATGCAGGATCCCCCCCCACACTCAGAAGCCGCTCCCCTACCCCCATCACCTTCCACACCAATTAGAGATCCCATGAAGCACCTCGCAGGCTCTCCATCAAGACACGAACACGTGAGAAAAACACATGAGCCCAAAGTGGTTCTCTATGGCAGCTTTCTGCACACTGGGAGCAAATCCAGTCTATCCGTAGCAGTAACCGCTGAACCAGGCCTGTCTACGGGGAGCGACACACATTTCAACATCCCCGCTTTCCTAGAGCCCTGAGAGGAGCCGAGGGTAAGGAGACAAGATCCAGGGCACGGGTCCACCAGCCTCCCACGAGGGTACCACGTCTGAACAGGATTCGGGAATAATGGAATCGAATTTTCACACCCAGGAATGCTGGAGCCAGGGGAGAGCACGGGAGAAGGTTTCCCAGGTCAGGGCTGGCCAACTTTTCCTGCAGAGGCCCGTAAGTATCTCCAGTTTGCAGCCATATGGTCTCGGTAGTGCGAGAGCCACAGAGAGCGTGTAAGTGAGCGAGCAAGGCTGTATCTACACCGATACAGCATCAGGTGTGCAAGAAACAGAAACACCCTGTGGAAGCTGAAATTTGGATTTTGTGTCATTTTCACGTGTCATGAAATACTGCTTTTCCTTCGATTCTTCCCCCTGATCATTTAAAAGTGTGAGGGGCACCTGGGTGGCTCAGTGGGTTAAGCCCCGGCCTTCGGCTCAGGTCATGATCCCAGGGTCCTGGGATCGAGCCCCGCATCGGGCTCTCTGCTCAGCAGGGAGCCTGCTTCCCTCTCTCTCTGCCTGCCTCTCTGCCTACTTGTGGTCTCTCTCTCTGTGTCAAATAAATAGATAAAATCTTTTAAAAAAATAAAATAAAAATAAAAGTGCGAAAGCCGCCCTGCATGTGAGAGCGGCGCAGACACGGGCAACCGGCTGTGTACAACCCACGGGCTGTAGAGTCCAAGCCCTGGTCTACAGCCGAGCGCCTGTGCCCTTGATCTTCAGGAAAGAAAACTGGACGTTTCACCAAGACCTTGTGTCAAGAATGATCACGTCGGACGCCAAGGGTGCCCGGGGCCAGCGCTGCCCTCTCTGACCTGCGGCTTCTGTCCTCCTGTGTGGCACCAACTCCACGCTCGGTGCCCGGGTCTGGGTGGGGGGCCACAGAGAGGTGGGACAAGCAGATCCCAAGGAAGCCCGCCCTCAGCTGCGCTCTGAGGGGCAGCACCTGCGGGGTCTGCAGGGAGGCTCACAAAGTGGTGGCCCCAGAAAGTCACCATGCTGAGAGACAGGAGGCCAAGACCAACCCTTTGAAAGCGCACGTTTCAAGGGAGAAGACTCCTGTTTCCCGATGGAGTCACCACCACAGTCAGACGTAACCCCTCAAATTAGAACTGCCCTGGTTATTTTGTTCCACATAGTAAAAAAGATCTTAAACACACACTTGGGTGCACACATGCACCGCTCAGTTGCCCAGAAGCCCCACATTCTGACTTCTTCCCTGGGGGACGAGGGACACCCAGCCACCCGGCTTGGCAGCCGTCACTCTCGTGCCGAGCCTTTACCCTGGCTATGCCAGAGAGAAGTGCCCTCCGCCGACCCAGTCCGTGTCCAGGGCAGGGAGACAGATATATGCATAACTTCTCAGTCCATGACTTCGCCTCAGCCCGCCCGCCAGCCTGCCCCAGAGGCAGCGTGGACCAGGTACTCTGTCCCAGAGCGGGTCCCGACGGCAGGTGTCACCGGCGGGACCCACCAGCTCCCACTGCCCTGGCCAGGGTGAGACAGCAGGGGGCCTCAGAGAGCCCAGATGTTCAGGGGGTGGGGGGGAAGGGGCAGCAAGGCCTCGGCCAGCCACACGGAGGTGACACCTCCTGCTGCAGAGACAGGCTGAAGAGCCCGGGCTGGCCTGCGAGACCTCTGCCTGGTCCATCCATGAGTCTGAGCCCCTCGCAGGGAAACAGCTGAGGACGAAGCTTCACGAAGACAGCTCGGGACTTCAAAGGGGCAGAGCCAGTCCCCACCTCGGCTCAGTAACGGCTGAAACCACCCTCCGGGGACACGCGTCACGGTGTGTGTGCCCAGCTGTCTGAATGCTTTGTCCCTGTCAGCACTGCTAATGGGCACGATTCCTCCCTCTACTCTGGAACCAGAAGACAACAGGATCTGCACAAGTAAGTCCGCGAAGGCAGGGCTTCGGAACACACGCGGCTAGAAAATCAGCTCAGGCGCTGTCTGGGGATCTAGGACGCCGTCCCACCCGCCGCGCCCCATCTCCTCTCCTCGACGTCCCTCCGATGTGCTGCCGCTGTCCCGTCCCCCCTGTATCTATCTCTCCTCCTGAACGTCTGCCCCATCAGGCCACAGGTCTGTCCCTTGCTGCTCTTCCAGGTGGGGCGGCGTCCATGGGCGCCTGGAAGGGACAGGTGCTCGCCGGGGGGTACAGAGGGGGCTGGGGGGACATGATGGGAGCTCTGTAAAGGGACCTGCTGAGCAGCCATGGGAAAGGGGCCAGTGGGAGCCACAGAGAGAGTGTGGGACCAGGCACTCTCCATACAGACCTGCTGTGTCCTGAGTCCCTGCCCACCGGCAGCACAGAGACCACCGACCCAAGCCGGACCCGAGAGAGAGCCATCTGCTTTGGGAAACGAGACCGACTGACAAACGAGTGAGGTGGTGACGGTAACGGTGCTGGGGACCCGGCGACTAATCCGGAGCATGAGCACGAGACTGGTCTCGAAGGCGATGCGGCCTCCAGGCGGGAACCGGGATGTCAGCATTCTGGAGAAGAGGAGTCGTCCCCATGCAGGAGTCCGGGGCATGTAGTGGGGAGTGGGGGAGGCTCCGGGCTTCCGAGGGAAGGAGCCGGGGGCAGCTGGCACATGGGCTCGGAAGGCACTCGGGAGGGAAGGAGTTGCCTGGGGTCGGGGGTCAGGGGGGCCCACGGTGGGCCATCACGAGCCTGGTGTCTACCAAGCAGCAGGGACAGAGGCAGGAAGGGTCCAGCGTCTGCCAAGAGTGGACAGAGAAGTGCGGGGCCCCAGTGGCCACTGGTTAGAGGAGCTCAGGGAGACAGCAAGTCCTAGGGGCTTTTTGAATCCGGCTGACCCCTGTGACGCGAGACCTAAGGCCTGTGGCAGGTTGGAGGAGAGGCAAGTGTTTTCGGGGTGGGGAGCCCCACAGGGTGGGGGGGATGCACAACAATGGTGGCCGTGGGGACGCCAGAGGCCAGTCCTGAGGGAGCAGCTGGGGTCGTGGGAAGGGCTGGGCGCCAGAGCTCTAGACTCGGGAAGATGGGTTAGGAGGTATCCCAGGGAAGTCCTAGCCCAGGAGGGCGGAACACGCAGCAGAGGCAGCCGTGGGGACACACATGGGAATCAGGGTCTGTGTCCAAGGACCTCAGCCCCCACCCATCCCACATGGCTCCAGCCTACAGGAGGGAAGTCGGGGCACCTCTCAGAGGGAGCCCGGAGGGAGCATCCTGAGCCACACACCCCCCCGGGGGAGCCCCCCGCGACTCCCAACAGTCACGATGGCAGCTAGCTGGCCAGCCGAGGGGCTGGCCTGAACCTGACGTGCAGGACAGCTGTCACAGACAAGGCCGGCAGGAGGGCCCACCTGCAGGGCAGCCCAGACTCGCCCGCAATTCAGCCTGTCCCGTAAGTCGCATCTACGTGCCGCTAATGAAGCCCCATGCCATCAGTCCGGCCCTTCCAGACCTTTGTTCTCCTCCCGGTTCATCCGGGGATTAGCCACAGCTGCCCTATAAAGTCCTTCTCGGGAGCCCGATTACCTCTTCAAAGGGACAGCCAGTTTGTCACTGTCACAGTTCCTTTCTTTCAGAGCCTTCCCTCTGCGTTCAGAGCCAGGCCGAGTGCACAGCCAGGCTGCACAAAATCCATTCTCCCCATCAAAGGCAACTGTGCGAGGTAGGGCCGAGGCCAGCGCTCGGGCTCCTTAGCACCCGGCCCGGCCGTTCCGTTGTCACTGGGCATAATTTCTGGGAAACGTCACCACGGCTAGAAGCATGTCCTGTTGCTGGCCCAGCCTGGTTTATACCTCCCTGGATCATCCCTCCCACCTGGAAACTGGAAAGTAAACACAGTCCCTGGTCCCTCAGCGGTTCCCCTGGAAGAAGCGCCAGGGGTCCTCCGTGACCATGAGCAGGGGCTCCTGCGCGAAGCCAAAAGCATGGTCCTGAGGGGCGCCCCAGAGGAACAGCTGTTGGGCACACGTTCTGAGCTGGCCCAGGCACCTGGAACAGAGCTGGCACTCGGCAGGTGCTCGGCAGCAAACTCTGGGACCCGAGAGCGAGGGCCGAGAGGCCCCAGGCGGGACTTGGAGGCAAGGCCCCCAGCACGCTTGGGCCACCTCCAAAATGTTCACAGCTGTGTCTGGGGTATGTCCCCACTGAAAAGAATGCTGGAGTCCGAGAAGCCAGCACAACGGTCACCTGGGGCGTCCCCGCTGCGGGGAGAAGACACGCTGAGCTTGCGTGGAGGATGGTCTCCACGACCACGCACGTCGGCAGTGTCCCCCCCGCCCGGGGCAGGGGGGAGGCGTGCCCGGCACAAAGCCCGCAGCTAGAGTCAGCCCTGGATGTGCGGGAGGTGGCAGCGACGGGCTTCGCCAGGGTAGGCATTCCCAAAGTGTGTGCCACCAGAGCCAAGGTGGGGAAAGAAAGGGACCCTCAGGCACGTAGTTTGAGAACACCGACACACCTACACTTCCCAAGGCAGCTTGAACAAAGATGCCCAAATTCTAATTCTGCTTGCTGCGTCTCTCTTCACCCTTTCCGGGGATTAGCTCCAAACAGATAACACACTTGGCGTGCGTTCCAGTCTGCCTGCGTGGCCCCTGGGCAGGTGAAGACTCCGTCCCTGACTCCGGGCCCCCCGTCACCCCATGCTACCGCGACGGACCGTCTCCCTCGGTCGGTTACCCTTGAAACCGTGCTCCTCCCTCTGCCCAGCCTCGCGCCTCCTGACTCCTGCCCCTTCCACTTAGCGGTTACCAAGAAGATCACGTTTAGATTGTCAGAAGCCTGACGCTGTCTTAGGACTTTGTGGATTGGTTCTAAACGTGGAAAATCAAAACTCACCCACTTGCCCCATGACCTCGAGCAAGGTACCGTCCCCCTGGACCTCCGCTTCTCATCCACGAATGGGGACCATGTCACATACCTCCAGATACTCGTGGGGGACAAGCAACCTTTCACCCGTCATCGGGAAAATGCCAGTCAAAGGCAGGGACACCCCCGAGTGCCCGGCAGGGCGGCTACGGTCACGATAAAGGGCGTGGAACGTTACAGCGGCCGAGGCGGTGCGGAGAGACGCGCGCTGCCAGCGACAGAGAGCGGGGAGCGGGGCGCACCGCGGGCCACTCTGGTGGCGCCTCAGTAAGCCACACGTAAACCCCCGTGGCCCAGCAGCCCCGCTCCTCCGCGCCGCAGAACTAACAGACGCGCGGACAAAGCCTGCACACGGTGCCCTTGACAGCCTCGCTCACGGCAGCCAAAAGGGGGAAACAACGCAAATGCCCATTAACAGACGGGTGGACAGCGTGTGGCCCGTCTGTACGACCAGTGTCACTCGGCCATAAAAATGAAACAAGGACAGGTGCCACCGCGTGGATAAATCCCAAAAACGTCACGCTGCGTGAAGAAGCCAGGCACGGGAGGCCGCGGGCCGAAGGACCACACTCGCACGAAACATCCGGGACAGCCAACCCCACGGGGACACACAGGAGATCCGTGGGTGCTCGGGGTGGGGAGGGGAGGCCGGGACTGGCTGCTTAACGGGCACAGGGTCTCGGGTGACGAAAACGTTCTGGAACGCGGCAGCGGTGCTGGCTGCTTTGGTCAGCTCTGCAAACATAGGCGAGGCCGCTGAGTGGCACACTTTAAAATGGTTAAAGTGGGGCACCTGGGTGGCTCAGTGGGTTGAGCCTCTGCCTGCCGCTCGGGTCATGGTCCCAGGGTCCTGGGATCGAGCCCCGCATCAGGCTCTCTGCTCAGTGGGGAGCCTGCTTCCTCCCTCTCTCTCTCTGCCTGCCTCTCTGCCTACCTGTGATCTCTGTCTGTCACATAAATACATAAAATCTTTTTAAAAAAAAAATAAAATTGTTAAAGCGGCCATCGTGGGTCATGTGTGTGTCCCCACAGTAAACGGCGCCAACACCCCACTGTGGGAGTACATGGAGCCACACCTGTAACATGTCGGGCAGCGTCAGCCGACACACATGTCCCCAGACCCCAGCCGCTCCCAAGGGTGGGTGGGATCCACGGGGAGAAGCCTTCTCCGCTGACCCCACGGGAAGCAAGGGTCATGCCTTCAGGCTCAGAGGCTGGAGAGAAACTCCGTTCAGCAACAAGGTCGTCTGTAGGGAATCCGGCAGGAACTGGCCGCTCGGCAGCGACTTGGGCAGGAGAGGCTCCTACCCAGCCCGGAGTCCCCTTCCAGGAGCGTGGCACGAAACCCCGCAACCCAGACGCACGTCGGTCTCCTCGCTCCCGCCCTCCGCCGGCCAACTGCCTGGTGGGGGGCTCCCCGCGAAGCCGAGAGAGGAGCGAAGTTTACCCCTACGTGGGGTTGCCCCTAAGCAGTGACGTGACCAGCACTGAGGGGAGGCGTCCACACCGAGGACAGGCACATACGTCGGGGACGTCCCTGCTATGGGGACGAATTGAATGCCTGTATCGAGAGCCCCTCCAGAAAGTATACCCACGAGCAAGGAGCAAGTTGCCAAAGAACACATTCGGACAAAGTAACCACGCGGAATCGCGCAGAACAAGATGACGCACCGCTCCGGGAGACGTCCACGCGGTAGGAGAAGACGCCTCGGGAACGCATCACCAAATTCAGAAGTGGTCACCTCTGGCGGCAGCCCCGTTGGTAAGACTCTCTGTCTTACGCTGCGTGGTGGGCACGTGCGTGTGAGTTTTCACCAAGATTTTGTGTTTCGAGGGACACCTGGGTGGCTCCGTCGGTTCAGCAACTGACATTCCTGATTTTGGCTCAGGTCATGATCTCAGGGTGCTGAGATCAAGCCCCGCGTCGGCCTCTGTGCTCAGCAGGGAGTCTGCTTGGGATTCTCTCTCCCCTTCCCTCTGCCCCTCCCCCACCCCTGCTAGCTGGCCAGCTCGCACGCTCTCTCGAATGAAGACATAAATTTAAAAACGGAGATTCTGTATTTTGAAATAGTTGAAGCCACACAAGAAGTCACTCAAGGAGCTCCGTGTGTCCTTCACCCAGCTCCCCCCGATGACCTCTCACGCGAGCACAGTGCCCTACGATGGCGCTCACTCGGCCACAGAGCTCCTCACAGGCCTCTTGCACGTCGGGAAAGTGTCATAATAGATTATTTTTTCAAGGATCCTGTTTGGCCAAACAGCACAAGGCTCAGCTGGTCAAGCATCCGACTCCTGATTTTGGCTCAGGTCACGATCTGAGGGTCATGAGACCGAGCCCCGCTTCAGGCTCTGCGCTCAGTGTGGAGCCTGCTTGGGATTCTCTCTCTCCCTCTGCCCTCCCCCTGGCTCGCACACATGCGCGCGCGCACACACACACACACACACACACACACACAGAGTGCACCCACTCTCTCTCTCTTTCTCTAAAAAACTAAAATCTTAAAAAACCCCAGCAGAGCACAGGCCTCCATCCACTGCCCGCCTGGTACACGTCACGGGCTCCAGGGGCTCCGGGCCTGCCGGGCTGTGCCAAGCAGCACAGCCTCCGTTGAATGGCTTCGGGACCCAGCGCCCACCGGTGGGGAAGACTCACCTCAATTTTGTCCGTCTTGGCGTCTCCCCAGTACAGCTTTCCCTCCTGCAGGTCCAGGGCCAAGCCGTTGGGCCACCCGAGGGACGTGTTCACCAGGACGTGCCGCTCCTGCCCATCCAGGTTGGCGCGCTCAATTTTGGGGTTCTCCCCCCAGTCTGTCCAGTACATGAGGCTAGAGAGGAAGCACATGTCCTTGATGCTGTCCATCCCGTCCCTGCCACACGCCGTCCCCATCCCGAAGGGCGCTCATGCAGTGCTGGCCCCCTGCCCACGTGAGCACCAAGCCCCCCCC